>CAJQZN010039561.1:0-28735 GCA_907164685.1 Colias eurytheme | reverse complement strand
TATTTAATACTTAACAATCGAATTAGCGTCTGGCTAATTAATTTTAGATTATATTATGTTTGAAGAACATAATATGAAATTTACAGACATTCTAAAATAATTTGATTTTTTTATAAAAACGAAATAAAAAATTGCGTCTGGCACCTATTTAACAACAAAAAAAACGTCTTGCAATAAAAAAATTATGTCTGATGGATCTATCTAAAGGCAAAATATTAAAAATTACGCGTTAAAAAATGACTTAAAATTGAGGAAATTATCCTGTACAGATAAGATGCGCACTACTAAACGCAACCACTGCGACCAGCCAGACAGCCCGGACTCTAACCGAAATAGCAAGAGGAACAGTATATCAACAAACCAACTATACTAAAATGACTTTTTTTTTAACGTTAATAGCTCCCGTACCATTTAACAGTATCTAATTTTACTTGAACATAAACCTAGCGCAAATAATAAAAATTAAACCTAGTTTATCGTGTATAATAACTTCATTACCGTCGTTTATTTACGAGCTCAGGTGCATATCAAACAAAGGACATTTAATTTTTCCTCTCAAGAGCTATAAGAGAGCTTTGGGATAATTTTCTCTTCAGAGACTAAACATAACTAAACATTGTTATAAGTTAATTCTCACGAGACCTGAGATGCGAAGTAGGTCAAACATTTCTATAGCAAATAAGAGTAAATTAAACACGCAGTTTGGTAGGAAATGGTATTTTATATGGAGAAAAATTATGACCGTGACTCCTTTGCTGAGTGTTTTTTTTTTTTTTAACTCAGTTATAAAAAAAATAGTTCCGCGAAGCCTATTATCATAATAAATATATACAGGAGTGATTTATTTATTTATTACCTAACAAATGTTTCTTTTTGTTTGCTTCCAAATAGACTCTGAAACTACGTATCCAATTTTGGCAATTCAAGGAGCATTGCCAAAATTGGATACGGAGGAGCATCAGAACATTATTCATTTTTATTCCTCGGTTAGGTAATACGTAAGACTTAGCCTTACCTATATATTTCTTATTTTATTTTTAAAAAATATTGTGGCCATTTTACTCATTAGGTTAAGTACTTTCGATATCAGTTTAAAGTTTTTTGATATCTGCAATAGTTACGGAATAATCGCTTGTGCACACTTAACGGTTACACCCTGTATATTTCAATGATTATTTATTTAACATTTTAAAGAACCTTTCACCAGATTTACGTTCCTTAACTTTTAACAACTATTATTTTTACAACAAGAGTAAGCGCAGCTACATTCTAGAAAACTGCCTCGTTAAGATAATCGGAGTTTACTAAATTACGCTCCGTATAAAAATAATGGGAACGATTATTTCGTACAAATGGCAATTTGAGTCTGTATTGTAGACGCTTTATTCGCAAAAAGACCGATTTAGGGAATACACGCTCGGCAGAAAGGTCTTAACCGCTAACAATTGTACGTAATTTATAAGCGATTAGCGGTTTATTGAAGAATAATTATGGGAAAAGGTGTGTTTTTTTCTTTGTTCGAGAGGTTAATGAATAATTTATTGCATCCAAGTATCTAAATAAATGAAGAAAGGTCTTTTTATGACAGAAGGGTGGTGTTATAATATCGCTTTTTATCGCGTTTGATATGTTTAAAACGTGTATGATTAAATGGGTATATGTATGCATAGTAATTAAGTGATTCGTAATTAAGAAATTGTCAAATTCACACTTATAATGGTTATTTGAACCGCAACATAAATTATATAGCCTGAAATATCTATTACTATTTCATTCCCCAATCCACATCTATTCATCAGTTCAAAACATAGATTGTAAATTGCACACACATTTTATTTCACCTGTATTTGCCCTCTATCTCTCGTCACTCAGACCACAAACCGTGTCACGAACAATACAGCAGATAGCTAACAATTACGACGCTTCCGTATACATTCCTAATCTCAGTTCATTTGTACTGTATTCTACCTAAAATGGCTGTCGAATTTTGGAAGCAAATTCTTACTCTTTCGAAAATGCGTCGTATTTTTTATAAATAAATTATGATTTTGAAGTTTGGGATTGTTTATTTTTGGTTGAAACACGCGAAAGTATACATAGGGTAAAAGTGGGATAGCTGCCCCACTAGGATAGATGCCCCATTTTCAAAAAACCTCACTTCCCAGAGTCCTGACTACGAATTAATGATTTAAATAGGAGCTCCTATCACCCCGCACCTCGTGTACGCATGAGCTGTTGTTTGGTGAAGACGTGTTTCGCTAGTGCGTGTTATAATATCGGCGGCGAACTTCACGAACACGTTAAAATTTAAAAAGGTTGATATTTGCCTTTGCATAACTTTATAAGTATTAATAAATTTCACTATATTTCTTATTATGTCTATACACTGGTTCATTAAGTACAAATCTAAGTGAAAATAGTGGCTCTTTTGTTTTTATTTAATAAAAAAACTACTGGGGCAGCTATCCTTATCAAAAAGGATAGTTGCCCCTTTTTTTTCGAGGGATAGATGCCCTTAGGGGCCTCTAAGGGCATCTATCCCTCAATACATATGTACATGTTAGTATCGATAATCACAGGTACTGTTTATATTTTTACCTGATTGCGTCAGAGGTTTTCTCTATGTTAACCGATTTTACTCGTTTAATTTGCTTTTTTTTTGTTATGTTTACTTACTTATTAATGATCTGCCTGGATCTGCCCTTATACTGATTGTAGGAGAACCACGCCACGAAAATACAAAAGAAAAGAAGGAGTGCGAGCGCAAGTATATTCTTGGACAACAGAACAACTATGTGAACTTGACATTTGCTGGTTTATCATATTAATTTTATTAGATTTCGCGTTTATAGAGTATGTCAGGCATCTATCCCACTCTGCAGGCATCTATCCTCCTTAGTATTTTCATGGTGGGGCAACTATCCAACTAGGTAGGCATCTATCCTCAAAAAAGGTGTTCTACAAAAATATTTATTACACATTATCTATAAATGATAGGATTAAAAATATATATAGTAATTCAAAACAGATAATTAACCTAGCTATATTCATACAAAGTGTTCGTATAAGATTCATATTTTTTAAAT
This sequence comes from Colias eurytheme, assembly GCA_907164685.1. Taxonomy (NCBI): domain Eukaryota; kingdom Metazoa; phylum Arthropoda; class Insecta; order Lepidoptera; family Pieridae; genus Colias; species Colias eurytheme. The sequence goes on along the minus strand of CAJQZN010039561.1, from coordinate 25,649 downwards.
TATGAGGCTATTTCAAAAAGTGGGGCATCTATCCCACTTTTACCCTACTCCTGAATTTATTGCTTTAAAATCGCAATTAAAATAACGTACACTTATCTGTTTTAATTTCAGTTTTATTTTATTTCTATTAACACTATTCTTGCTTACCTTCTTTTTCATTAAAGTGAATATCAGTCATTTTCAGAACTTAAATTTTATTTTAAAAAATTACACGTTGTGTAATTACACAGAAAAAATCGGGAAGAATATTATTTAAAAGGGTTTTCTTCCTTTGCTTTATGGTAAGCACAATACCGCTATATTTAACAACATCATAGTAGTCGTCTATAATTTGATTAGTCGAGAAAAATAAAATCCCTCATAGAATGTTGATCTTTTGATAGAACCAATTGAAAACCAGGGGAAACATAATACCTCAAACAGAATACGTATTGCTCCAAAATTGATTCATAATTATTACAATCTTTTTATGCGTCCTTTTTAAAGGACAGCACTTATACTCTCAATTTTAATATTTTCTAAAATAAACCACGGTTCCGGGATAAAAGCCGGATAATGTTTTGTTTGTGACACAAATTGTCCAGGCTTATCCGTAATGAGTTTCTTTTCTGAATTAAATGGTTCTTGTCATGTGATATTATCATTAATAATACACTGGATAGATAGCATTGAGAATCGTGGTTTCAATTAATGTAGTTAGAATATGAGATTTTTTTGTTTCCTTTGTAAGTCCCATGTCTTTTATGTGTAGTGTAAGGTAGTTTGAAAAACGTAAAGATGTTTTTTGTGCTACTAGTAATATTTGAGTTTTCATCAAAAAACTAATGCTTTAATTGCTAAACTCCTAGTCTCTTTTATTTAGACATAACCAAATCATTTAATAATGTAGAGAGAATTAATCTCAGGCTTCATAGTATTAAGTTCTAGATAGATGTTTTATAAATCTTTTTAAATCTATTAAAAGGCGATATCAAAGCATTTTTCAGTATAGAAAATGCTGTAACATGAGCTTAATCAACCACTCAAGGTTTTTAAAGCTGACTGAAGATAAAATATCTTAACACCAACTATATCAAACTATTTTATACCTTATTTTTCTGAAATAAGACTTAAAGTTCCTCGTTATGTGCGAATACGTGCTTGAACTGTAAATCAAAGCAAGTATTGAGTTATTCAGTGAAATGCGACAATATTGCAACTAACAATACAAAGTTCGCGCGTTTGAACATAAATTTATTGGTCTTTCTTGGACTGTTTCAGCTTTAATAAGTTTCGTTAATTTCAGAACAAAATTCAACAAGAAATTGATACAGAATCTTATTTAGTTTGATACATCTATTAAAGAATAATATGTTATAATTGTCGCTTATTTTTTATTTTTCAAAGAAATTCAGAAGATTAAACTTAGGTTAACAAATTTCATGCTTAAAAAAATATGGTTACATACGTTGTAATTTTCATTTTAACTTATAAAATATCAAGCCGATAGAATTAAAGTTATGTGAGTTTGAAGAGCGATAAAACTATTAAGTAATAAATTTTGTCTTATAAGATACATAACTACTTACATACCTACTTAAAATTATAACATTATAAAAAATTCACCACACATTCGAAATCTTTAACAAAAACTCATTACGCCCGACATATCGAACGGAATAAAAAGCCTCCGCATAAAGCGTACCTTAATATTGATGAGTACATCGACGATAATATTATATCGTCGTCGTATCGTTGAGCATTATACTAGGTATCAAGTGACTGAAATGAAACGATCCAACTTCGAGCATTTGTAACTGAACTCTGCGATCGGGAAGTTTCATTTATTTCCTCGGTGAGGTGAGAAAATGCTCAAAGAATTGTTCCTGGGTGTGACATTTCATAAGATTCTATGTGGATGGTATGTTTAATTATTGTTTAGTGAGGCCTTTTACGACTTAACTTTACTATTTCGTTAATAGGCATTTAACGTATTTTTTGTTGTAATCTCATTCTTCAATTAGGTATCATTTTTATATTCTATGCAGATAATATGTATGTACTGGAAACGTTTAATATACCTATTAAATATATAGGTTTAGAGACATTTATTTTCAAAGAATTTACAATTCACTTATTCTAAAGTTTCACAGTATTTTACAAAGTTGTACACCTTGACAAAAAAAAAATTAAAAAATTTGCGGGTGAGTGGAGATTATTTTGTGCAATAATATCGTCTTATGACGGTATGGCTGTGTTCGTGAGGAATGTTTACACGGATATAAAGCAACTAAATGTGACATCGATTGCATGAACTAAAATAAATATTAATTGTAAGTTTATTTAAAAATTAGAGTAAAAAGTAATTTAGTGTTGACTTAGCTGTTTAAAGTAATTTAATTAATACAATGTTGTTTTTTTTTTATATAATATGTATACCTAAGTATAATAATTCATAATATGATGTAATGATTTTTACTCTTTATTTTAAAATAATCATAAAATATATACTTTTTATGTTATATTTAACACTTTATATTAGTTATATTAATTTATTTTTTGAAGTAATTTTACTTTTGATTTTTTTTTAAACTAGGTAAGTAAGTATGTGATCGTTGTTATTTTTATTTATATTGCTGATTTTATTTTATTCACTTATATTTTTAAGTTGTAATTTGTATACACGATAGTTATTTCAGGGCATATTTTCATTTTGTAGTATATGAAGTTTTAATTTCTTTTTGAATAATCCTAATGATTTTACTTGTTTTATATCTGTAGGTAGGCTATTATATATTTTAACTCCGTCATGAAGTAGATTTTTTGAGCCATAGTAGGTACGGGCTGGATGGATATTTAGGTGGTCAATACGTATATTTTGTCGTAGATTAGAATTTCGCTTCCTCTTAGTTAAAGTGATATATCTGTATGAATTTCCTTATTAAACAATTTTCGTATCAGAATACAAGTATTATAGACGTAAATTTGCGAAATATCCATTATTTTAGTGTCTTTATATATTTTCTTTGTTGGAGTGAGATAATTATAGCAAAAAAGGTTTTTAGGTTTTTATTAATCTATTTTGGGCTATTTGTACTTTGTTCATGTTAGTTTTAGCGGATGTTCCCCATATCGGTATTAGATAATCTAAGTGGGATTTAATTAAGGAGTTATAAATTGTATATCGAACAGTATTTGGAAGACATTTTGCAAATCCTCTTAATGCACCAGACAATGAAACTATTTTTTTCCTGACTTTTTCAATATGCGGTTTCCAGGTCATATGACTATCCAATACTAGACCCAGATATTTTTCTTCATTAATCTGTTTAATTTGTTGATTATTTATAAAAAGAGGGGTATGTGTTGGAACTTTTTTGGATTTAGGTGAGAATATAATATAATTAGTTTTTTCAACGTTAATTGTCAGTAGATTATTTTGTAGCCAAGTGTTAAGGATAAGGGTTATATATTTATTTGATCAGAATTTACTAAATTATGAGTTACACTGAAATAAGATAAATCAATATCATACACATTAATTAAAAATACACGTAAAATCAATCATATTTAAAAAATAAATTAAATACTTTAAGAGTACCTACACTAACTCTACCATATAGAGTCACGTGTATATTATCCAATCTTTTTGCAAACCAAATACAATATATTATATAATACATATTAGCCCAAATCTTCTATATTAAATATAATACGGCATACACACACTAATTGCTCCCCACACAACAATTGACACTGAACTCGAAACGATGCCATTACCCGAGATCTATCTTCAAGTACATAATTCCTCAGATTGAGGCCATCAAGACACGCATCCTCTCATTCCTCATTATAATTATACAGAACATATCCTCCGGGACATTCTTGACATTCATCCGGTGTGTAGTGGTCTAAGCCTTAGCGATTTAGATCCGACGCACAGCATTTTCGACTATACAGCTCCCAGTTTTGAAGCAAACAGACCCATTTTCGCTTGCGACGAAAAATAATTTGTGCGCGGTTAAAATCCGCTTTCCTCAACGCTTATGCTTTATATTGTCTTTTTCTGCCCTCTTTCGTTTAAAGAAAATTAATTAAGTGATATTGCTCTTTTTTAGCGGCGTCCTGTAAACATCTGCTCTGATTTGTCAGTTTTAATATACTCGCCGGAATCTACCGTTTTTATAGCAGCGACCGGGATTCTTGTCATATTTTTTGACGATGTTTTAAATATTATAGCTAATTAGGTAATATTAGAGAGTTGTCCGTTTAATCTTTAAGGAAGCCAAAAAATATTGAATTATTTTTCTACCAAATATACTGTTTATACCAATACTCGCAGAACAATAAAAAAACATTTCATAATCATACCTAATCCTTTGCATTAATCTTTATATCTACGTGTGAATACGTTCTACATTATTTTAAAAACATTAATCATTATCATTTCCATACAAATTGTAATCAACTCCACATCAAGTATTTATTAAACGAGGCACAAAATGTTCCATTTCAAGACGTTCAAGCTTCGATTTTCCGAAGATAAATCTACGATCTAACAATTGTCTAACCGCATTCAATCTTGTTCTCTTCAATGCCAAACCCTTTCGAAAATTCTTATCTTTTATCTTGCAAACTTAGCTGAGCTTTGAATTTTTAACGTCGGTCAGAAGTTCCCCCAAGTGAGATTCGGGCGAGTTCTTTAAATATTCAGGGGCTAAAATGACCCTGTGTTTATGCACAGTCAGCAATAAAAAGGAATGGTTAAAATTTTAAGGGTAGGTTTACGATTTATGATTTCTACATGAGTTTTAACTAGGTCAATCGAAATTAATACTGCTAATGTGAAATTAACTTTTTTGGAATAGTGATCTTCAATCCGAACTGTTTGAAATTAGGTATAGACATAGACTATTTAAATTTTTTAGCTAATTGAAATCATCACGTGAGTGTAGCCGTAGGCTCTAGCTAGTCTTCAAAAAACCCAGTTCGACCAAGTCACTATGAACCCAAAAAACAACTATAAAATATATTCGAATCGTTTCATCACGTACGAACGGGCCTATTTCGCGGAGAGCATACAAAACACTGAAACATATTTATCTAACAAAAACAGTTGGTATATGAAAGAACGTCGGTAATGCTGCAAAAACAATTTCCTCAAAGATATGACCTCTTATATTTTCCTTTTGTTTTTCTCTCACGATCATGCCACGTCTCCTCTGTATTAGGCCTTTGTTGATTCTTGTTGGGCTCCTCAATCACATCGACGAATCTTATGAGCAGAGGCGGCTCGCCCTAAGGAGCGCTGGTGCAGTGAACTCCCATAAATAATTATAATAAAATCATACTCCTTAATTTAATTATTAACATTAATTATTACTATTTAAAATCAATCGTAATCTTTAAAACTACTGTTAATACCAATGAATATATCCATCATTCCATCATCCCATACACCTGTATAATATGTACCTACTGTATTAATGTAACGCGCGAAGCGGTGCGCTCACGATTGCGATCCAATGAAAAAAGATTTAGTACATTTCCTAATACGAAATCCAATAGGAGTGAAAGAGAGGGTTTTGCCAAAGCCCTGCGCGTGAAACAAAAGATTTTCTATGGAAAAGTAGCAAAATTCGGAGCGGCGCACCCGCAAACGTTGCCGGTTCGTTTTTACCGCCCGGCAGGACAGCGATTGCGACGTTGCCAGTTGCCACGTCTATAATATAAACAAACACTCGACTCTCGAGTCAACTTCAATGCACGCGCGCGATTCATGCAATTTTCTAATTAAAATTATAAAATACGTGTTGAAATAGCCTGTAGTTATCAGTATTACTTGTGAGTGTTAAAATGAACAATAATTATAATGTGGCGTTCATTAAAAAGTGTGATAAAACGTTACAAATTCGGCTTGAATGTAAAGCTAAGGGACCGCCACGGCCTGAACTTGATCTTACGCAAAAATGTACGACAAAAACGAAAACATATACGCGTGTGTTTAAATCTGAACAATATGTGAAAACACCGTGGTTGTGTGGTTGTGATGAAAGCAACAACAGATATTTACGAATGTCTTGTCGCTTTAAGTTATAGATATTTTTGCACACCAAAAAGAAAGACGTATGTATTTCCTTTATAAGTAATTTTTTTGATAAATGTACTGCTTTACACCATGTATTTTCAGTGTTTTATTTCAAGTGAACACCCATAAAATTTTGTCACGAGCCGCCTCTGCTTATGAGGAAGTATATAAGCGTAAATAATGATTATAATAAATATGTAATAAATTAAAGAATTTATATAGTTAAAGGTCTGCCGATAATGATTAACAGAACAATAATTACTAAAAATAAATCGTCGGTCTATTGTAGTTACGCCGGCAAAGCTCCAAACGATTTTCAACTTTTATACAACACAAATTAAATTGCTATCACACTTTTAGTATAATAGCGACTTAGACGAAAATTTGTTATATTAAAAAAATATATACCAATAAAAGGAGCGATAGAGCTTTTGAATAGCTTTAGTAATTTTAAAAATAGCTTCATTGAGTACTATTTTCAGAGTTAACGATGCTCATAAAGTAACTAATAATTGTTTGTAGACTTAGTTTAATTAGCTATCACGTTGTAATAATATATTGTGGATGCTTTTGCGTATTATATTAAAACGGTGTGTTAATTGTTAATGATAACAATACTAATATGAAGCCTCATTACAATGTAGTTAGTAATTCGATTTCCGATCAGTAATAATTATATTGTACCAAATAATATAGTATTACATAAGCTTTGCTGCAGACTCCTAAATGCATATTTTATTGTTAATGCCCAGTACTAAATTAAAGTCTCAAGACTAATTTTAGTATCATAAAAAAATGTAAATAACTACATTCAGGATTTCTATAGCGGGTACATTGGCAATGAATATATTGTACTTGTTAATCAGTCAAATTATCAGAGAAAATAAATTACAAAAGTTTAGTGATTGCTCCCTAGAGATTCGTTCTAAGAGTAGATTGAATTAATGAATAAATTAATGAAATACTATCTACATATCTATGTACAAAAGGATTGAGATTACAGACGCAAGAGTGTACTCAAAACACTGAAAGCAGTGCCGCGTTGAATAGCAAAGCAAACGGGACACAAAGTATGTGCCTAGTTGGTCACCACTACATAATATGACCGAATGTGCTAATATAGCTTCAGAATCAAAGTCTCATTAGTTCCTACATTAATATTTTGTTGGCAAAATATCGTATTAATATTTTAATATAACCTCTATAAATCAAATTAAAACTTGTAATGTACTGGCCGGTTTCAAATGCCAACTAATTCGCACATAATAAATAAATTATTTGCGAATATACTCACAAGATAAATTTAATTACTTCAGCAAAATACAAGATTAAAATTTTGCTCTTTTCATATTAAAATGTAGAAACACAATAACATTGTTACATAAACACGCGCTTCTTGAACTGTAACTACAATGGTACAAATGTTAAAGTAACTACCAACTCGGGTATTGTTTATCCTTAATGTTTACTTCGCTGTAATTATACACGCCTTTTTGGTACTGTAATTTAGGGCTGATTTTTCAATCCTTGGATAAAACTTATTCATCGAATAATGTATAAAACTACCATTTTAAAAACGTATTCTAATTGCCCGTATTTGACAGTTTACGTGACATTTTAATATTATCGTGTAATACTTTATTGGACGGATAAGTTTTATCCAAACATTGAAAAATCGGCCCTAATTGTATAATAAACATAATTTAACTGACATTTTGTTGCTGGTCCAGGCTTTTTTGTATAGCACCCGAATTATCTGGCATATGTTATTCTAGATTATAAACAACTAGCATACCTATATAATATATATAGAAAGTAGCAATGAATGTTTCTACACGTTTGTAAAAATGTTTAAATTAATAATTACTACATTACATTATGATTAAAATAACGAATATTGGCAAAAACTTTTACATAGCAATTAAACTTCCCATTAGAAATAATACATAAATATTCCCAATACCCCATTCAAACATACATACATATATAAGAAAATATCCTCAAGAAAATGATAAAACAATTAACCAAAGCCGATACGCAATGACACCCACGAAACAAGTCTTCGAGATGAAAAGCTTCATTCGATTGATCATAAACAATATCATATTATAATCTTAGTTTATATAAAACTTACCTTATATCTGCAAGTCAGTCCACAATCACAGCACTAAAGTCAACATCTAAAGAATCCTTTTCACAACCGAAACAAAATTCGCGTAAGATAACGCTATTTATGTCAAGGTCTACGCGAGTGCTACGGCGAAACGTCCGTCCCGTAGCGGGTCTACGACACGACAGGCACGTTGCTACGAGCTATGAGGGGAGATGTGAGGCCAATCGAAGAGAGGCTGCGCGATCTACAGGATGCTCTATTATGATAAGCGTGAAATTTGATTTTGGAAATATCACCGAAGGAATGCTTTGTAAAATTTTCTGCAGTTCGACGTTGAAGGAAGAAATAAGTTTTTCGCAACTAATATTAGAATTTCACAGTTTTTGTACAATTTTTATAGTAATTATGCAGTTTAAGACCATTTAACGTAATAATGTTTTCATTATTTTTCAAGATTATTGTCTTAATATGATGGTAATTGTCGAGATTTGTAAAAAAAAAATTTTGGGTATCATATCAAGGAATATAATAAATACAACATTTTATCTACATAATATGATTATTACAAATGATTATTATTGATTGAAGAATAACATCACGTAAATACACAAAAGTACTAACATTACATTGTTACGCAATACCGCCAAAGTGGAGTCACTTCCAAATATATTGCATTATGTTTATAGGAAGCAGATAACATCCCGAGTAAGGCAATTGTGCTATGCCCAAAAGAGATAGATTTATCGCGACCCCCGTTAGTTAAAGGGAGAGGGAAGATAAGGAAGCGTCAGATTGAATTATTGAAATAAATTATGTTTTATTTCGCTAATTGACTATTGACGACGATCCTGCTTGTGAACCCTTCTTAGGTTTCATTGGCTCCATTATTATATTCAGAGAATAATTTACGGTATCTTGTTCATAAATATTTTGTTTCTTATGTGCTTTTTTTCTATAGATTGTCGTTTTCAATATATCATTTTCTCTCTGAAATAATAATTTTTCTATAGCTGTCAATATTATATTATGTAAGAGATAATTATGTTAAGAGGTACGAATAAATCTATCTGTATCATTACCATGTTTTAGTTACCTTAGAATTTTTTGTATAAATAATAAAAGATAATAAAATTTAATCTATTGCTATTAACACATTTCTATAATAATTGTACTTTGTAAAGTGCAAAACAAGAAAATAAAATTTCGTAAATTCTGTCAGATTCGCAGTTTTGTAATCGATTGTCATGATTGCTTTCTTTTCAACATATTCCATTTTACTTATATACTATAATTATTATTAATCTACCAATGTGTTTTTTGTGATATTTTTTCTTCTTTCAGTTCTTTCAACAACAACCGTCGCTGCTAAAAATTGTATGAATTGTTTAGGTATTTATACGCTTATATAAATAGAAAAGGATTAGCACTAATTAATTGATATAATTAAACCATACATTACCTTGTACATTACCTTGTTACATAAGTTATATTTGCTTAAAGTCAACAATCACTGTCATTAAACATTCAGCATGTAATGTTTGATTAGGACAACCTATTGAGTATGGTTGTTTCATTTTGATACTTGTCTTAGAATATCCAATGAGATGTATTTTAATAAATGTATATCTATACTAATATTATAAAGCTGAAGAGTTTGTTTGTTTGTTTGTTTGAACGCGCTAATCTTAAGAACTACTGGTCCGATTTGAAAAATTATTTCGGTGTTGGATTTCCCATTTATCGAGGAAGGCTATAGGCTATATATCATCACGCTAAGACCAACAAAAGCGACGCGGGTGAAACCGCGGATCGCAGTTAGCAATAGAAATATATTATTAGTTATAATTTTTTACATTAAAATGAACAAGATAAATATTGGTAGTTTTTGGTTTTGTTTATGTAACGTTATCATGCGATAGCCGTTCATATTATATTATGAAACGGCTATCTTACCATAAACACACAAATATATTTATTTTATGGCCAGTTAAATAAAGTGTCCATATTTTTCAAAGCTTATAGAACCATACCATACCATCTACAAAAAAACTTATATCAGTACTATTATCAGAATTGAATTAACGAATATCTGACTTTCATATTTATACCTTCTCATTTTAAAAAGAACACCACAATCCACATACTTCATTCGCACACTGTCCAATTTCACACCACACATACAAACAACTTCAAATCCATCATAAATACATTGAAACATCAATCCCCTATGAACTGCAATGTACATGACAGACCCTTGTTCATGTTATGGGAATTAAGGGGTCTGTCAATCGGTTATGTATTAATGGGGATGAGCTATGGTCTGGTAATGATGTAATAAATGTAACGATTTGTAGACAGATGAATTTCTATTGTACGATTCGGCTTATGCTGTTTGATTAATATGTTGTTTTGATAAACGTTATTGTATTGTATTGAGGTGATGGCGTCTTACTGGAATGTTATAATTTTATGTGTTTATATACCTAATATTATTATGTAGATTCTGAAGTATCTAGTGTGTATTTCGTATATGAAATTACGAAAATTATGAAACACACGAGACAAGAATTGAAACACTGAAAAAGCTTTATAGTTATATGTCAAGTGCAACCATGTCGTTAATCAGTTGAGCGTTAAACCGAGAAAGAAGGTTTTCAAAGAATATGTCAGAAAATATGAAATTAAAAGATCCTTTATTTTATATTTCCAAATCCTTGTTTTATAAGACCAATCAATTTCATTCGCACACTATTGAATTTTACACCATGAAAGACATAAAAAAATCAATCAATCAGAACATAAATCAATATTAATACATGTAACACGCATTTACTCCTTGTTAATTCAAATATAACATCTATTTACGTTTATATTTAATCAAATTTAAAGCCAGATTGCAGCTTACGAGTTTATATAATGTAAAAAGACCTAACATCCTATTTGTGCAAAACGTACACCAAACTTGCAAATGAAATACATAGTTTAAACGGATACCGTCATATCTCATCAGACTGTACAAATTAAATTTGTTCGTAACATATCTCACGCATGAACATCTGAGGCCGGAAAATTAGATACGAGGGAAAAAAATAGCAGCGTTCGCATAGAAATGTATGAAATAGAAAAAACTTTTAACAAAATAATATAGAGGGAGTTTTTATTGTGGAGGTGGAATATCAACGGTGTTTAGAATTTTAGAATGGTTTTTAGAAGAATTCTCGGTAGTTATGAAATTAAATAAATTTTTTTGGTAAAGGTAGGTTTAAAATTTTTAAGGTTTTATATCGCATTGAAATGAAAATTAAAACACTATGCGACTTTTTATGTTTGATTGTACGTGTAAACGATAGATTTCAAATGCTGAATACTGTAAAATGGCGCCAGTAATTATTGTTTCGAAGAGATGTGAGTACATGTTTTCATACATATATATATGTTTTCGTGTCTTTAATTGCACATCTATTATAATATTAAGATCAATGCCCAATGTTCATAGGATTACATACGTAGGTACACCACATGACACCTTTTGTGAAGTCGATTCAAAGACGCATCGTAAAGAATCTAAATATTGTAAATATAGCATCAATATTCTAAGGGGGCGTCGTAGCAACCCCTTTGGAAGTGTGACCCAATTTGTAATATCTCTCTTCTTTTCTCTTTCACATACACATACACACATGATAATAATAATAGGTATTATAAGTGAATAAAATATAAGAAAATATGTTCCAAAATTGAAAAAAAAAAATCATTTCTACACTAGTTTTTGTTTTTATCTTCTCTATATCATCTTCCAATCTATGCTGAAACGTATATATTGTTATTTTACCAGCCACAAGTTATTTAATTATGCAAATAAACTTTATGCATACTTGCATTGAAACTAAAATTTCTCGAATATTAAATATCTATTAAGCCGTTCGTAGGTAATTACAAAATCAATCAAATATCATCCCCCGACACTTGTAAACTCAATGAACACAGATATACAAAAACTAGAATAAACTTGATAATAAATAAAATGTTTATTTTTCAATTTCCATAGCAGTACCTTTAGATTCTAATAGTTTAAGATGAGAGTGATGTTTTTGCTGTATTACTAATAGTAACCCCATAGTTTATCACAATAATACTTTAAATTTATTTTTACTATTAGGCAAATTCCTATAACATAATATCATTCATCGAAAATTGCAAGAAACGTATCTGAGAGTCGTTAAAGTCGAGAAGAATATCGAATTTCAACTAACGTAATCCTTATATGAATATAATACGAGGACTGGGAAATTGATGGCTCTTGACATTTTGAATTAGAATATATCCCCAAACGTTATTATAATTCATATTATTTGAGCGCATTTCCTCTTTATTGAATAACCTATTCTTATCATTTTGTGCTTAATTTATATCCAAAAAAATGTAAGCCATGCCAATAACTGGATGGATGTTTTACTCTAAATCCAGTGCGAAAATTTTAGTGCAAGTGTAATCAATGCACCGGATTCATAACAAACTGAAAAAAAAAATGTGTGCGTGTACTAGTGTACACACGTAAGAAGTAAAACTTCTATATGACCTTATTTTTCAAAAAATAATTTACTTTAAGCAATTTTACAGAAATATATGGAATCACGCGTGGTAGGGATAAAAAAAGATGGCACGTAACGGAAAAATGTCACGCGTAACGAAAAAATGTTACACTAAATTTTTTTCCAACCCCGATAAAGAAGTTTCACTTCAATAATGTAAACCGGATATTATAGCTGATTTTTGATACCGTAGTTGATCAGTTGGTGCTAGCATCACTGGATTTCAGCGCATTTGCACGCATTCAGAAGTCCTTTCTATTGCAGCGATGAAAATTGGCATCATTTGCAATCATTATTTCACAAAAAAGACAAAAATAACATCAAACACATACATATTACATCATTATAATTATGGCTCTTCCAGTAATTTTATTGCAGTTCCACAATCTGTACGGAAGTTGTTTGCAATTAAAATTCACTTGATCGCACTTACAAACCCCAAATGTATTATGTAAGGAATCCTTAGGCGTTGGATCTTTCAGAAGTACCTAATTGTTATATTGTTATTGTTATGATACATTTTGTTGATTTGTAGGCAGATTAATTACTGAAAGGAATCTGAACATTTTTTGTTGTGCAATTTACAGAAATACTGTTTAATATGAATAACTGAAAAAAATATATTAAATATTTTAAATTTATAAAAAAAATCCAAGAATAAGGTCAATAAAATAAACAACTCAATATTATAAATTAAAGAGTTTACGGATTTTAAACGTGATTTATTCTAATTATGAGTTTTTCCTAATAATTCAATATTAGGAAAACAACTCATATATTTTTTTATAAAGCAACATGATTAAATAATGTTGAATCAAAACGTCCGAACCCACTACTAGTTTCAGATGTTAAAAACTTTTATTTTATATCTCCATTGCATCGATCTTTTCTCCATGTCCCTTATTACCATTGACATTAGGTCCAAAATATTTAGTGTACAGATCCTTAAATTGATTGTAAACGTTCTGAGCATCAATCTTTGGATTAATGTCAGTATTTTTGTACTTATGTCCGCAGTAGCAGACGTGATCCTTGCCGCAAAAGGCTGGCTTCCCTTCTACCATACATTTTCGTATGCATGATCTGGCAATCTCGAGGTTTGGGCAGAAATGTGCGATGTGGTGGCGGACTGTAGGGCGTAGAGCGTATTGCAGCGATTCTTCCGATTTCTCGTAGTTATGGGAGGATCTTTCTAGAAAGATTAAACATTTATTGATTATGTGGATGAACAAATGAATATTCTATTTTGGTGCTCTTTATAGTAGTGTTGTTTACGTACATGTGAGTATGAGCTATCATAAAACGTATACAATTGAAAACTGTAGTTTCATTTTTCTTCTTTAAATTGAATTTCAAATGCGTACCTAATAATCTAGATTAAAAAAAGTAGATATTTGACTTTTGCAAAATTAACATTCGTTTCTTTTCATGCATTCTGCTTACTTTACTAGTAACTATGTCCTATTTTACTATTCAATTTCTTTTATTCATCCAGAACAGCCTTCTTTGTAAATTTTATTATTCGATGAAATTTCAAAAATCAAACCATTACTTTTATGCTGTTCAATTCATAATAGACGGTACAACTTAATGATAAATCTATGGGATAGGACCTTTAGTTACTACGCCTATCACTTTAAAACTAATAAATAATTTTCTTTCCTTTTCTTCTTTATCTCTTACCTTGGACAGTCTGGAAGAGATCGCTATTAAGCGATAAAGCTGCCTTATGTACCTACTGTGTCAATCCATTTTGCATGATTGTAAATAATTTTATTGGTGTGGTATATTAAGGGCCGATTTTTCAATGCTTGGATAAAACTTATCCGTCCAATAAAGTATTACACGATAATATTAAATGTCAAGTAAACTGTCAAATACGGGCAATTAGAATACGTTTTTAAAATGGTAGTTTTATACATTATTCGACGAATAAGTTTTAGCCAACGATTGAAAAATCAGCCCTTAATTGATAAATAAATAAAAACAATTACCAGCGTTCGCTTCTCTAATGGAAAAGCAGTAACATTTGCCATCAATGCACACTCCATTTTTGTTATTACATTCTAGTTGACAGTACATTTTGGAAAGATGGTCACACGTCTCCGTCGATCTTAGCGAAGCACTGAAGTAATAGTCTGCATCGATATTTTCTGAAATATAATAAAAAATAGTCTTCATTCAGATAGATGACAGTATATAATATTTTATTATTCGACAGATTATTTGCGTTATAGAGCTTGTTCTGCAATATTATGCTGAGCTAGAGCATTTTTGTTTATCGTAAGGCGATTCTCCTTTTTAAAAAAATATTTTTTTTTTCAATATGAACTATGCTATAGTTGAAATACGTTTTATTTTGTTTGCTAGAAAAAAATAAGAAGAAAATATAACATCAATTTCATTTTTATTTATAACATCTTTTTCATCTCATAATCTCTTAGAACGAAGGGAATTACGCTGAAAAGGTCGATATAGTTCACAGAATATATACTTTTTTCTATGTGCCTAGTATATAGTAGGTAATATTAATAAATACTTTGCGATGAACAATATAATAGCAGTAAACGAAATATATATTTTTTATTTAAGAATTAATTTAAACATTTACCTTTTGAACTTCTTGCTTTAATAATAATAAAAACTGAACAGAACAAAACTAAATCTCGAACGCGCATTTCGACGTTCAGTAGATTCGTGTTGATTCCGTTAAATGAATGTTTTAATTGATTTTTCACTTAAATTAATTAGTTCGCAGTAAATATTGGAATTGATTACCTCTTCTACTCAATCTTAACGAATTTTGCGACTTATGAATCAGCAGTTTGCTGTGGTTTTTAATTATTTAGTACTTAGAATTACGTGGGTAAGTAATAATATTTTACATCGTATTTTATACGATTTTCATCGAAATTTGTAACAATGATTATTTATAATTATAATTAACAATTACTATGTTTTCAGTTCCTATAATTTTAGGACAATAGACGGAAAACCCAAGGGAGTGACATTTTTTTTACTCAGAAGTTAGAATATTATATCATGAACAAATAAATTAAAAGAAGAATTGTAGGAACAAGAAATTACAAGAAAAAGTTATAAGATCGTCTATTTTCGTGTGAAATAACGATATAATGAAGATAGTATTGAAAATAATCTATACTATCTAATATCTCAGAAACTACTGGTCCGATTTGAAAAATTATTTCGGTGTTAGATAGCCTATTTATCGAGGAAGGCTTATAATAATAGCTTATGATAGCTCATCACGCTAAGACCAACAATGCGTGAGCAATGCGGGTAAAACCGCGGGGCACAGCTAGTTATTAATAAAGAATAGCTTGATGAATAAACGGAATGTCCAAAGACTCAATACGTAACTATTCCTACACTAAACTAGTTTGAAAACTGAGCTATATTCTCAAACTTTATATTAATTATACGACAAGGAAAAGAAGAAATACTTTTTCTTCTACTACCTATAAGTTCCTGAACGGAAACTGATGTTAGACAATACGAACTTAGCTCCAATTACATAGATGTCTCAACGACTCTCGGGTGACTAAAACTTCATTTCCTTATAGAACGCAGTATTTCTTTCAAAGAATTTTCAAAGACGTAGTTGTGAAGTCTTAATATAAGGAGACTGAATTACAAAGATTTATGGTAATGATGGAATACAATCGCTTTTTATATGCATTTGTTAAATTTTACTTCTATTATATCTTATACTTATGCTAGCTTTCCACAGTGTCTTAAATCTTATAAATTATACATATAAAAATCTCTCTCTTTCTATTAAAAAAACCGCATCAAAATTCGTTGCGTAGTTTTAAACATTTAAGCATACATAGGGATATAGAGGACAGAGAAGGCGAATTTGTTTTATACTATGTTGTAAACTTTAGACGCAACTTTAGAAGCAATTATTTTGTTGAGATATTGTTTATTAAAGACTATTATGGTGAATAATAAACACAGAACCAAAGCACTTACTAATAATGTAGCTGCCTATTAGTGAATTTCATAATCGGATTAGCAAAACGTGTTAGATCTTCTTCTAAATAATAAATAGAACTGCACTATCACTTCATACTACCTAGTAGTTAGTAGACTAGTAGTTACATTATATTACGAATAACGGATAAATGTTAAAAAAAATTCACAAAAATATAATTGCAAGTTAAAGTTGCTCTGAATTTTTGTTTTGAGAGCTCAATAACACATTATTAATGAAAGTCAACATATCAACATGTCATATTACATGCAAACTTTTAATCTCATCGGCAATTTCAACCAATATAAATATTAAAAATCTATACCTAGTCCATTTATCATGTTCATATTTATATTTCCTGTCAAAACTAACGCAAATTTGAAATACTTTTAATAATAGAAATAAATTACCCTCTCCATTGTAAAAAACCGTAGTCAGAAAAAAAACGAAAAATGTTATCGCTTTAATTTCATGGTAATTACGAGAAGAAAGGCTACACAGGCTAACAAGCCGGTATTGTTCTTACAACTTCCATGTCTATGAGCATTGAAAGGACTCGTTATACGACCATGAAAAAGCTAACTACGCTATTTTTAAAAAGGATTTTATAACTAAATCGGGGGCTCCGGCAAACAAATTATTATGGAGGTATGATGTGGCTTGATGTACATCATAATTTTTTTATGCACTACATTTTTTCTAGACTATTGGAGTAGGAAGAAATAGTTTTTAGGTGTAATGTTACATATGTTTTTCGTATCTCGGTAGCAGGAAAGGTGGGAATTGGCGCACGGATCCATCAACAACTATTTAAATTACTTGAAAAAGTTTATTTTTCTGTTAGATAGAATTAAATAAATTAATAATAGTTAATTTATTCGTAATATATTTGATTCTACTTAGTATCGAATCATCGACACAATACGATGAATCGAATGATATTATGAAAGCATTATTACATGTTTCAAAAATTACTTTAAAATAGCCTCTTCTTTAAAAACATTAAATTATCTGCTCTAATATTATATAGTGGTTTTATCTCTTTATTTCAAGAGCTTAGTCGTTAATCGAGTATGCCGTTCCGTTCTGTGACATAGTGGGTCTTGCTTCCAAACATCAAAAATGTCACCCCCAATTCATAGGGATACTAAGTTTGAACAACAAACATGGCATTTGCGCGTTAAACCATGGGCTCATTAAAAGTTGTATAGCCTTGTCTAAATCGAATTGCCGGAGCAAGTTTAACAAGAATTTTCCAGAAACTTTTGACGGATCACAAAGCAGGCGAATAACTTTCAAAAAGCAATTAGGGCCAAACTAATTTACCAGTTTTCACCTTGGGGACCAACAATGAGTTGGAATATCTAACGGGATAGAACACAGCTTTGAAATCCGGTTAACTTTGAACAATCTGGTTTATGTCACTGTAATTTGGATATACATATCTCTTGACATATTTTTATGTCATGTACAATGTACGGGACATAGAGAGTCCTCTGTGTCGAGTAGCTGTGTCCTTTATTGGGTACTAGAGGTCCGCCCCGGCTTCGCCCGTGGTACATATGTCGCAATAAAAGGTAGCCTATGTCCTTTCTCGGGTATCAAAATATCTCCATACCAAATTTCATGCAAATTGGTTCTGGAGTTTAGGCGTGATTGAGTAACAGACAGACAGACAGAGTTACTTTCGCATTTATAGTACCTAATAATATGGATGTATGTTTGATATATCATATTATCATACAAGTTTCGTGGAAGAGAGTCGTAGAATTTTCGCGTAGTCTTCCAGTTAAATACCCCTCCAGTTAAGAAAATGTTTATACGCTCAATAATAATATGTATATATTTTCCATTGTATCCTTTGTTTTTCTTGACTTAGCAAAAGGAAAGGTAACTTTCAGAGATTATTGATATATTTAGATTTATCGTAAGTATATAGACCAAAGTAAGAGTTATTGAAACTATATATTCACATAACCGAGGTCATTACATTTTTATATTAAAGGATTATAATTTGTAAGTGGATTTGTTTTTCTAGTTCGCCCCTTGCCGGCACCGTGGCTTAGTTGGTTAAAGCGCCTGTCTAGTAAACAGGAGATCGTGAGTTCGAATCTCACCGGCGCCTACACTTTTATAGAGAAGGAAAAAATAATATTTTTAATGTCCAAAACTAGAAACTGATTTCAAAAGCACTTCACTAATATGTACATAGTTTATTCTATTGAAGAAAAATACTGAAATGCATTAATTTAGATGAAATCGACATGAATAATTATATTGCCTTGCAAAAATAACAACGAAATATTATAGACGTATTATGACGACTTTTCTACTTAAAAATAATAATGGAAAAATAACGATCTCAAGAGAATTTTGTACTTATCATAATATGCGCCGCTGTTCACGTTTAATATTTCATTTTAATAAAAGTTGCCTTGTTGTCTTACAATTCTCTATTTTTCATTGAAAATATTTATTTATAAATTCTAAGAAGTATGCGAGGTCCATTGATTCTAACTAAACAAATTATATCTTACCAATATTATAAATGCGAAAGTTTGTGAGTATGTTTGTTTCTCTTTCACGGAAATACTACTGAACCGATTTCACTGAAATTTAGCACACCGATAGAGGGTAAATTAAATTAATACATAGGATAGGATTTATCCCGGAAATCCAACGGGAACGGGAACTATGCGGGTTTTTCTTTGAAAACGCGGGCGAAGCTGCGGGCGGAAAGCTAGTTACATTATAAACAAAAATAGACAAATGCAGGCAAATCGTGATGATTTTCTTTCGTAGCTTAGACAAATAATAGAGATGTGGATTAATATGGATTGACACTCACTTTCTGTTGGTTTGTTTTAATTGCTCTGTCTTTTTTGCATGTTTCGTCATTTACACATAATATACGTATAGGCACTACTAAGTGATAAGGCTGCCAAATACACTAAACTGCTCCTTGCTTTTATTTTTGTATGTTTTAGTATGTAGTTAAGTCTGTTTAGTTGTATTAAAGAGTAAAATAAATAAATAGGAATGTAAATAGACCTTTTATTAATAGACAAAAGCTATGAAGCCTTATTTAGATACCGTCATCACCGGCACCGTGGTTTAGTTGGTGAAAGCGCCTGTCTTGTAAACAGGAGATCGTGAGTTCGAATCTCACCGGCGCCTTTACTTTTTAGCTGCTAAATGCTATATTATATCTTAAGAATACAAAAACAAGGATCTACCTCTATTTGGAGAACATTAAGAATTTCGCCATGTCTGTTCAGCTATAGATCTGATAGTGATTAGTTTTTTGCTTTCTATTTTATTGTTGAAAATAATATGATCACTAGGTATATAGTATAAAACAATGCCGCTTTCTCTATCCCTATGTCCCTATGTATGCTTAAATCTTTAAAACTACGCAACGGATTTTGATTCGGTTTTTTTTATAGATAGAGTGATTCAAGAGGAAAGTTTGAGTATATAATTTATTAGGTTATAGACAAGGCGGGCGAAGCCGCGGGCGGATATAGCTATCCGCACCACTTCTATAAATATACTAGCGTATATTTATAGAAGTGGTGCGCCCCGACTTCGATCGCGTTATATACTAGATATTGTAACACTGTTAATAAATAAACGTTCTTAATGCTTGAGTTTGAATTTTAGTTTGTTGTTGAGTTTTTCTCAAAAATTATTTTATGCTTAAATAAACACACACATAATATTACCAATCAAAATATTATGAACTAGCGGTCCGCCCCGGCTTCGCCCGTGGTACATATTTACGTTTTCTCTACATAAGAACCATCCTCGTACTTCAAGGAATATAATAAAAAAAGAATTATCGAAATCGGTTCAGCCGTTCTCGAGTTATGCGCTTACCAACACATTTTGCGATTCATTTTTATATATAAGAAGATTATGAATATGCCATCAACAGGTATCTATTCGTTGTTCTAAGGCAATACCGAAATCCAAGGGAATTTCTGAAAATAGCCGATGGCACTTTCTTTAACAAAGTTCTATATTTTGACCGCCTCCTTGGTACAGTGGTTGACGCGTGAGCGTAGAACCGAGGGTCCTGGGTTCGATTCCCGGTGGAGACGAAGAAAAAAAAATTGTCTCGGTCTGGTAGGACACAGAAGGCTGATCACCTACTTGTCCCTAAAGAAAATCGATCAGTGAAACAGATGTATGCATAATGCATCTGCCCCTTACTCACTACGGGGATACGGGACTTCACACATAGTTTATTTGCGTAAGTATTTTGTTTTATTATTTCTGATTTGTTAAGATTGAAACTATTTCTGAGGGGTAAATACTATTCCATTCTAGAGAATATAATAATACAGTCCTATTGTTCACGCAATACTACGGTTATTTTCTGCACGTTGCTCGCCGGCACCGTGGCTTAGTTGGTTAAAGCGCCTGTCTAGTAAACAGGAGATCGTGAGTTCGAATCTCACCGGCGCCTATACTTTTTATTATTATGCACTTTTTACATCTTTATAATATTTTAAAATTTTGTTTACTTTTACCATGATTGAGTGCATCATAATATTATAAACAGCTTCATTTTATGTGCTTTTCTGCTATCACATAATAGATTATGAATTAAAAACATGAACTAATAGGTACTTCATCCAATTTGTGTTATGATTAAAACAATTGAAACAGTTATAATAATTTAATCATATGAATAACTATTAGTCTATTTTTGCAACAAATGCTCTGCATGCCAAAAGGTCTATAGTGTTTTTTATTGTGTTAAATAATTTAAAGGTTGTATGGAGCTCTCTTCGCGATATAGTCTTTGACACCAGGAAGTGCTCGCAGTTTGTTAACCAGGTTCACAATTGTGGGGTATTTTGTGTGGATTTCCGAGCCCAGGAATAAGTTGCTGGCTTCGATGATACCGAGGAGGATGAAGTCGGCCCAGCTTAACTGAAAGGAAAAAAAATAATTAAATAAAAATTATGTATAGCATTTGGATCTTTAGATATATTTAAATAGATTTAAATAGATTAAATGTATTTGTCGCGATGTATTGCTTGAATCTTAAAAGTAATATTTGAAATATGACAGAATAAACAGCAATTTAGTTTTTAATTTCATTTGTGTATCTTTAATATTGTAGATGCGAAAACAAATAAAAAAGTGTGTTATCTACCTTCTTGTTAAAATTGACCGAGTTATTTTTGTGTGATAAAATTAAGGTAAACAAGGTAATAAAGGTGTTTATAAACATTGATTAATAGTATTGTAATCTTATTATGAACTATTCTCTTCAACCAATATTCATTTCTAATATTTATTTGCCACACCATAGAAACTATAATCTTTTCACTCTATATGTAAACTTTATCAATCCTAACGTAACTATAGGTTAAAAACCTATAATTATGTTATTTTACATTAAAACATATAGGTAAACGTCAGCTAACCTTTTTGCTGAAATGTCCATTGTTCTTCTTCAATTCCTTCTCGAATCTAGAGAAGTAGTAGTTAACTGTTTCCTCAAGAACTTCATTCTTGATTGCTGCTTTTTTAGCGGGATCACTCTCCTTAATGTATGCGAGGACCTCTATAAAACACGTTTATTAATTACTACCTTAATAAATTAATAAACAGCATTTAATTAGTTATCATCCTTCATCATCATCATTGTTGAAACTTAGAATGTTAAATGGATACACATGTGGAATGGATAATTACAGTTATTATCAGCTTAAAAAATTAACTGAATAAAAATTTTGCAGTGGTGATTAAAAATATGAATGAAAAATGCAAAATGCAAAGCAAATATGATATGATTAAAAATAACACGCACAACACTCACACACTCATAAATACACGCCAACATTCCAGACTTACACACACACACACACGTCTCAATATACTTACTTGACCAGAAGTCGTAAATGTTGAAGACAATAGCGTCAAGTTCAGCCTGGTCCCATGCGTCAGCTGGGAGGAGGTTGCTCTGGCTGGCTACGTACCTCGCGATAGCGAGAGATTGGTTCAGGGACTTGCCATTCTCTTCATAAAGAGGGAACTGGCCGTAGGGCAGAGCTGGTACGATAGAAAAAGTTTTAAACGGGGTAAAAGTAAAATAGAAAAAATTAAGAAGAAAGGTAAATTGTCACTTGATAACTAGTTCGAATGGAAAGTTGTTTGTTTTGTGGGAAGTAGTTTAAAACTTAATGGCTATTAGCGGCCGTAATTGGCCGATCTCTCTTAAGGGTAAAGCAAAATTACCAATCTTCTATTAGATGATACGTGTAATATTCTAGACCAAATCTAAAAAATAAAATATATATCAAACTAGATGATATGTTCAACGATTCTGTTTAATCAAAAACATAAAATATTAAAATTGACTCGATAAAAAAAAATCACCAAGTTAGCTCTAATTTTCACACTTTTACGTTTTCTACTTGACATGGTAATACTTATTATGATTTTTTTTTTCATAAACAATTATATTAAAACATTTGCAAGATATTTGTCAGAGCATTTTGTGTAATTACTTTTAGTTTTGGTTTGATCTGCGATAAACCACTTTTATCGTGACAAAACCAAACGTTTATCTCGAGAAAAAAAGAGCGCCAAAAGTGGTTAATTTTTTAGATTTGGTCTTGAATATTACACGTATCATCTAATAGAAGATTGGTAATTTTGCTTTATACGCACCCTTAAAACAGATCTTAGAAGACGCCCGTAAGGTATATGCCATTGTAAGATAACCTATAAAGGTCTTAGAAAAAGCATAAGGTACACTCAATGTTTTAAAAATAATAAGTAGAGCATAGATTTGTCCTTTCGTGACTTTTTTGTACTTTTGTTTGAAATAATTACGAGGTAAGACTCTTGTCACTGTGCCTAAGCACTGTGCGGTCTGAATTATCGACTGCTAATTAAGGGTTACAACGAATAAACAATAGATTAATTCTTTCAACAATCCATACTAATATTAATGCGAAAGTAACTCTGTTTGTCTGTCTGTTACTCAATCACGCCTAAACTACTCAACCAATTTGCATGAAATTTGGTATGGAGATATTTTGATACCTGAGAAAGGACATAGGCTACCTTTTATTGCGAAATATGTACCACGGGCGAAGCCGGGGCGGACCTCTAGTTTGTTATAAAATCTAGGCTTGTGATAAACGAAAACCTTTTAATACTCACAGTCCTTAATGCTCTGGATGGGCCATTTCTTGAACTCATAGTGGACGTCTTCGAACTTGTGGCCCGCGTAATGCAGCATATACCTGATTGGCTCAGCGAGGCCATTGAAGTTGAAATAGTGCAGTTTTCGCGACATTATTCACACTTACACTGTTACAGCCACTGAAACAATGAGGTGAGGAGAAAAAAATTGGTTTATATAAACTTGAAGAGATAAGAGATTTAGGGTTCCTTGGGCAAAATTTGGATATAATATTTTTCTAATTTAATTGAAGTGAAAACTTCTTTAGCGGCGTTAAGCACTTTTTCTGTAATGGGTATAAAATTTTAAACTCGCGTCAGGACACGTGACCTGATCGAAAAAGCGTAAGACGGATACCATTCCAAAATATCAAACATGCTCAACGTTAATAATCAGGTTTTCACTTCTGCCGGCACTCCCGGAGTGCAACCCGTCTTTTTTTTACATATTTTGTTTAACTTAATATACTTACTACCTTACGCATCTAATTACATTAAATTTTAGAATATTTTTTAATAAGTTTCTGACAGGTAAGAAATTAACAACTGATTGGTCTTTAATAAAGGTAATTAAGTAAGTAGGTATACTTATATTTTTCACATATTTTTCTAAAAAATAGAGTAACCAACGTCGAATTTACTAAAGATTAGAACCCCCTCTTTCGGTGAAGTTACGAGAATATTTTGACCAAACAAACATAAAAACCATAAAATTTTATGGTTATTTATACGATTTGATAATTCATGAACTCTCAGACACCATTATCAATGTCCATTATCAATCACGTAAGTTTTTTTTATTGTTTTGTTTGAATATTAGTTAATTTGTATTAAGTAAAAGTGAGAGAAATGCCCACCTTGAATGTATTTTATTATTTCTATATATTATTAAATAGAAATAAGAAAAAACTATATGTGTGTTCATATTTTAGATACCTAAGAATAAAAAATTGCGTGATTTATTTGAAAACAGTATTTTTACGTAACTCAATATGAATTCAAATAGAAATATAAAAACATAAAAGCTTCAGTACAAGGAATAAAGAGAACAACGCGATCGTAAAGGGGCCGTATTTTTATATTTTTTGTACTGAATTAAATTGGACCGTAGAAAATAGGCTAAGATGTACAATTACAATATTACTCATAATATTTCGTTTTATATTATGTATTATACACGTGTTCCTGATTTTCGAAGAATAATATCAACGTTAATGGACATAAAACTGAGTAATATAAATTTTCGTGTAATATGAAATAAAAAATAATGAATAAATTTAGCCATATCTCTTCAAGAAAAATTATCATTTTATAGTTTATCCTATATGTATGGATACCTATATATTTCACATACATTAATCTAGTTTCCTCTATTTATAAAGTAAATTCTTATTATAACGATCCAAGGGGAAAGATTGTTTTTTTAATCCAACCAATGTTCCACTCCTGTTAGTCTTAGCGTGATGAAACTATAGCCTAGCCTTTCCATAAATGGGCTAGAAGTTCCTGAGAATAGCGCGTTCAAACAAACAAACAACCCCTTTAGCTTTATATTATTAGTATAGATTTCGTTCCCAAAGTTGTCTGTCATTTGTTATAGGTAACAGTTGCAAGACAGTCGTAGGTCAGGCGCTATGTCGTCTGAATGTCACGGTCGCTAGATAAGATAAG
>CAJQZN010039560.1:166-36550 GCA_907164685.1 Colias eurytheme | reverse complement strand
TTTTTTTTGATCTGCTAAAAATGATCTGCTAAGTTCACTAACATAAGCGTGTGCGCGTTTTTTAAGTCTATTTATTATTAAAGGAGTAATATAACTTTACGTGTCTTTAGTCTTTACCTTTAACATGTAAATATGCCAGCAATTCATTTCAATGCCAACTTTTCCTTGCCAACCGGCTGTCCGCTAATCGCTCTCTCTATGACCAAAGCTTTACCCGCCTATATTCTATCAAACGAGTTTTTAATGATGCGTTTCACAGCGCGCGCCGCGTTTGATGACCGTTTGTTGTAATTTATCGCTTATGACCGAACATAACTCACTCTGCAATACGTTCAAATACATTTAGAGCAAATATATTGAGTACATTTTGTTTAATACACGTCTATTCTAAACGAATACGTTTATTTTTATATTTTGTAACATGCTTTTTCAGCTAGCGTTAATATTTTCTTTTATACACATATTCGATCATAGTAGTCAAACATTTATAAATAATATTTTTTTATTTATCGTATACTTGATGTATACAACAAAATGTAACATCACACAAACATGCACAATACAAAGCACAAAAGTGTCGCACGTATAATTTATCTTAGTTTCTGAACATGACACTAAAGCTATCGTGTAAGGTTTCAAATATACAAAAATGTCGCCGTTTTCACAAAAATGGTCGCTAAAAGGGATGTTTTATCAAAAGCCAGGAATGCCGCTAGTAACAAAAACGTAGGTGAATAAATTCTCTGAAACCTGACCAACATCAGGCTCGCCCCACAAAAAGTGGAATATTCATTTCGGTCGAAAAGTGCTGACGAACAAAAAAATACATTCTCGTAGAACGCATGTGTTTTTGTTGATAAAACTATGTATTTCATATCCGGCTTTCGTTTCCAATATTTTTGCAGGATGAAATCAACATGGGACGTCTTTAATTTTTCATTTGAAAATGTTATTGAAAGGAAAGTATTCAGGGTGGAATTTTGTAATAGGAAATATTAGTCAGTAAAAATTCCATATTTTTTTAAATAATAAAACTGCATTCGAACATTTTCGAAAATTTGCTAGCCACACCCGGGAATGGAGCTGACTAAAATCTGTCGAGTAAAAGTTTATCTACAGTATTAAGAGTACTTTTACAATTGCTATTAGAAAATTCCACCCTGTATATCCCTATTACCTATATGACACCTATATAAAACATACACAAAAGGATACATGCACACAATTAACTTCAACCTTAATGAACACAGATCGAAACTCCTTTACACATAACTTATAACGACTCACATCATCGTCGCATCCTGTAAACAATAACCATTTGTTTGGCCAAAACGGTCCCCGGCACAAATGAAACGGCTGTAACGTACACATTCGCGACGATGTTATTAGAGCAAACACCTGCGCAACGCGAAACGAGTGAATTATACTCATTAAACATACATACATACGAACCACCGCAACTAAATATATGAGAACTAAAGACGTAATATTTCATAGGAAGAGACAATCATAACAGTTATGTAGTATGCTAGAACAATTTCTGGAAGATTTATCGAATTTCATGCGTAGAATTCCTTCATAATTTAACACCCTATTTGTTCAATTGCTATACATATATTAGCTTGAGATAGCATTAGGATAGTTAAGTTAGTACATTTAAAGTACGTCCTATTGTATCGTACAGACAGGCTTTCAAGCAGCAAATAGTTTGCATTTGACAAGACGAGCGACCGTGAAAAGTCCGTATATTTTCGAGAATCTTGGGAATTTTCCCTTTTCAGTAGATTAAAATATTTCTTTTGATTTGTAAATTAAATGTAGTTTTTAATCAAATACACGCTTATTTCACACATTTTCCAGTCACTTCGCAAATAACTGTTAAAGTAAATTATAAAAAAATACTTGAATTGATAGTAACATTACACGATCACCACTTGTGTAACATTTATGTAGCATAAGCTATTCAGACATGTAGAAATTGCAAACCCTAAGTGCAATAAAAAATCGGTACTGAAAATTCTGACCATATATTTCCACAATATTTCCTTGCAAATTTTCCACGATAGTCAGTGTCACGTGTCCTCTCGGAGACAAGATGGCGACAATAAACGGACAAACATCCGAACCTTGATCCCGCGAGTAATATATCGACCCTCGAGGGCCCGCTTGTAACTCCTGCCGGCTTAACCTAAATAAGAACGGACAATCGCCTGATATACTGACTGATTTTACTATCAACTTTTTATTATAACGATTTCTTGAGTTATATTTATTTTAATCTTTATTGTTCTTTGTTTAGATTATTGATATTGGTTTCATATATATTTAATTCGATTTTACGGCTACAGATGTATTTTGTGTGATGAGAATACTACTACTACTAGATACTACCACATATTACTCAAAAGTAAATATTGTATTTAGTGCTAACTGTGCCCCGCGGTTTTACCCGCATTGCTGCACTCCTATCGGTCTTCGCGTGATGATATATATAGCCTTCTTAAATAAATGGACTATCTAATAGTAAAATAATATTTTCAAATCCAACTCACGGTTCCTGATATTAGCGTGTTCAAACAAACTTTTCATCTTTATAATATTAATATAGATTCCTTAATTAATGATTTTATTTGTTACGTAGAATTAAGCGTAGAATATACGTTAGCTAAACTATCAAGACATGCCCGGTAAGCCGCAGTCATGCAAACAAATTAAGTTAACAATACTTAAATTGAACTTGAACATCGCGTTAAGCTAAGTGAACCCGTATGAGTTGTCTGTCCGTGTGTCAGTTAAGTTTATTAGCTCGAAAACTGCAAGTGGAATTTAATTATTATTTAACTTGATTGTGAGCCACCCACCATACAAACTCGGAAAATATCAGGGTTAATCTTTTAGAAATAGAAGAGAAAATCAAACTTAAAACCTTTATTTCCTAAAAAAAATAATGAATTGAAGTTTTATTAATTATTTCTTTTTTTATGCATATATTTTATTGAAAAATGATTACATAATTATTTGTCACCTGTTACGAAGGTAGCTTTGTTTTTGAAAACTGTATATGTAGTTCCTTTTTAGAAACATTGACCATAAAATGTATGAATCCATACTTAATATTATAAATGCGAAAGTAACTCTGTCTGTCTGTCTGTTACTTAATCACGCCTAAACTACTCAACCAATTTGCATGAAATTTGTTATGGAGATATTTTGATACCCGAGAAAGGACATAGGCTACCTTTTATTGCGAAATATGTACCACGGGCGAAGCCGGGGCGGACCTCTAGTTTGATATAAATCTACTTTTTCTACACCAAACAATTTATAAACTTAACAAGAGAGCTTTTTGGGCGCTACAAAAACCAGTTAAACGTTTTATCGAAAAAATACAATAGTCTTTTTTTGATAGCAAATTAATTGAGCATTCAGTGTGCGCAACTCGAACGCGCCATGCAGTTGCTTCGTTGTAACTATTTTATTTGTGATGATAAATAAATGAATATTACATCTTAAATTGCATTCAATATTGAATTCTCCATCGAGAAAACTCCATCACGCATAACACCCTTTGAAATAACTACTAACTTATAATAAAACCTACAAAAGTCCACGTACCTACCGTATAGCTAAAAACAGTTGACCCAAATTTCGAATCATCTAAAACAAACACAATACAAAAACTAAACAATCGTTCAATAACATTCTACCAAATTTTCCATTCAAAAACACACCGACAAACTGTAAAGCCTAGTTATTTAATAAAAAATGCAACATCCGCTCGTTGATTGCGCAAATACATTGGAATACGAAATAATTGATGGACGAGCATCGAATGATAAATGAACGGGTCGTATCATTCGATTCCGATATAACTCACTCGTTTATCTGCAGCTGAAGTAATTTTAATAAGCTGCCGCATTCATGCGGACGAGACGAATCATTAATGCGTTCTATGCAATCAACTCTTTGGTACTGGGGGAGCTTTTTATCATTCACGCAATTTTCTACGGCTAGGGTATATAAAAATATTTCATTATCTATAAGTAATGCGAATATTCAATTGATAGACGCAGCATTTCATGAAAATTTGTAATTATTAATTAGGTACCTAACGTTAATTTTTTCAAGCCACTGCGGTCACCAAGTAGGTATTATATTATATATTTATCTTAATTATGCCTTCCGGGATTAGGATAAACAAATAGGTTAAAAGAACTGAATAGCGCGGAAGATTCTATTTGTCTTATAACATCCATGAAATACTTGTTGGACTGACTTCCATTGTAAAATTGCTATACTCAATTACATCCCCATAAAACAGTGTAGCGCAGCGTCAAGTACGATGTAGTAATTTATAAAACTTTACAGGGGGCCAAATGTGCAAACAATTTTTTTGTAACTTTAATTCACTCCCGACTTTCGGGGTAAGACATCCCCCGGGGCGCGTAACGTATATTCGACCCTACGTTATATTAAAGTGGCATATTCACTAGCCCATTTAGCTTTGAAAATTGTTTTATGGCTATATTAATATTTATTTATAATTATGAAAGAGACGTGTCGTGGGCGAACTCGTTTTCTGAGTGTTCTTTTAATTATTAATAATAAATTCCAATTCTAACTAATTGTGTGCTTTGTTAAGATTGATGTGTTAATTGAGGTGTCTGATTTTAATTGAAGTCTGGTAAAATTCCTAGAAAATCATGCAATTATTTTTATCAAAACTATTTTCTAAAAATTAAAAGCCATTTTCTCACGATAAAACTGTTAACATCAACAAACCCAATGAACCTCAATTCACGAGTATTATTTTCATAATAATTTAACTGTTATCGCAACAAATATAGACTGCACGTTGTTTATTAAAGTAAACGAATAATAAAGAGAAGGGATCAACACAAACAAAGGATCAACTCATAGTCTCTGTAAATCTGGTTGTACGTCGATCCAAACTCGTGTAAAATTTGTTTCCAACAAAAGTTTATCAGCAGGAATATCTATTTGAAGTAAATTCCATCAGAAAGTGTCACAAATTCAATTGAAAGCAGCTATTCACGTATCTCATACTGGATCCGTATCCGAATCTTATCTGGACGATAAAGTATGAACTTTCCTTATTTTGTACAACGAATATTAAAATTTATAAAATATTCGTATCTTTCAAACAACTGATTTGTATTGAACATTAAATCGCACTACACTTTAATGTCCCCTTTTAAAACAATTATAAGAAAACTACCCCAGTAACAATCCAAAACGAATTTCTCAAATGTAATATTAAAAATTGTAACCTCAGCGCCATAAAATTCAACTCTCCAATAAAACCATGTTTATTATTCAAGAGATATAATAAAACTAGATATACCCTGTACACGCCATCGTCTTTTCAATAGCGCTGCAGTTATCGTTATCAACATTAAAATATCACGTCAAATTAAAATATGGACGAGTTACTTTTTATAACTACAAATTGAGGTGACTTGCGGTCGAATAGAATTTATTTTTTACTTTATCTAAAATATTTTGCAAGTTATGGATGTTTCTATTTAGATAGGACAAGTAATTGAATATTTCTAAATAACTTGTACATTTTTATTCTATCAAGAGAATGTTATAACCCAACAAACACAAATTTGATACCACAAAAAGAAGAGAAGGTCAATATAATTCCTATTTATTTTTAAGTACACATATAAATCGTAGATAATTAACTCACAGCATTGTAAATGTTAAAAAATATTAATCATAATTTCTACTCAAAACAAACACCAATTAATTAACCCGTTGTAAAAAGTTTGCCAATATAATAAACTCCGCCGAACTTGTTCCAAAATGATTGTAAATAAAGCGATAAACAGAATGATTCCCAGTTTCCAGCAGCGAACAATTCGTCAAACTCAAAGTTTCCTTCATCAAAAATAAGTGTAGTAACGATTCAAGTTCGCAAAGTTATGAAACACGATATAAAATTGAGAGCAATCCGGGCTTTGTGTCAGACGAGAATTTTAAACGCGAAAGGGCTGAGTGGAACCAACTACCTACCTAAAGTTTTAGTAATTACATTGTAATTTAATTCTCACTCAGACTTGCATCAAAGGTCTCGCTTTGGCTAGCAGATGCTGAACTTGCGGTTGGTGATAAATGATAATTTTGCTGCGTACAGCAAGAGGATAAAAAATATATTGGAGGGTTGAAAAGGTGCCGTTTTATTTCTACAGTTACTTTATTTGCTATCTTTGCATAATTTAGGAATTCAATAGCATTTGTGATATTGTTCACAACGTGGGTATTTTATTGCACATAAAAGGTCCTTTTGCATTCCAAATTTTTCTCATCCATCATATCTGTTGCAATTAATTTGTTTTGTGTATTTTTGCCACATTTTCTTTAATGTGTGTGCGTCTTTGTCGTCTTTATGCATCTATAGAGTATATATTTCGATTTTTTTATTAATAAGTCCCTATGTCCTAAGTTTCCAATATAAATATTTCCCTATTAGCCACTGTAGTATCAAAATGTTCAGCTCTTTAACAGGCACGTGGTTTCGTTTGATAAATCTCGTCCAATTAGACGCTCCTCGAGGACGGGATCAGTGCTTGATGTAGGCTATGGCCGGTTGTCACTGTATCGGAACGACATAATGTCGCTAACATTATACACGATGTTTAATTAACGACGTCGGAACTGTGTTCGTTAGTTTCAAAATGTTATATGTTGATACATAGAGAGGCATACAATTTTGTTTTGGTGAAAATTTTAAGATATATTTAAGTTATTGCCTTTTAACAACTATTGTTTCAATAACGTTGTGATCGGAAGCATGAATGGTATTATACAATCCTACCAATCCTATAGGTGCTTTACCTTCAAAATGAGAATGCTTTTTCATAAAGTGAAATAGAAATTGAACAGGCTGTTTGAGAGTGGAATGACTCAATAAAACATGATGATTTAATAAAACAACTTCATAAAAGATTTTCCAAGTAAAGTTCATTCCTCCACATCATGAATCGGACAATAGCATCATTTATAGTGGCATTTAATATAACCCGTAAAGCATAAAATAATAACAACAATGTTTCAACATCGTTAGTCTCCATTCAAATTTTATACAGCAGCTAATACAAATAATAAAATATACACCAATTTGCATCTAATCATACTAGATTTACAGCACGTTTAAACGGCATTGATACGATTTTTATAAACACTTTTAGAATAATACAAAGTAATTTATCGAATATTAATAATTTATTCATTGTTATGTTAAATAAATTATTATATAAATTTATTTTGCAACACTATCAAAACATTTGTATGTTAAATTTACGCTTTACTCGTCATATTTAACTATGTACTATTCCCTTGCCCAATGCCCAGCCGACTTTATGCAGGATATAATAAATCGACATTCAAGAACATTTTCTATCTACCTACTCTAATTGAATATATATAAACGATCGAGTTTGAAGTAACAACATCCTTGCATATTGGAGATTTCTTTAAGCCGCTTTTATACAATTTATCCATACTTATTTCATTTTTTATGTTGAAATAATATACATATTATAATATATTTGAAAGGATAAACAAAGCATATTAACCAACTCCCAACTGCTGTCGTACGGTCGTCGCTTAAACCGGCCGGTGAAGGCTAGTGGCTATTAGCATTTTAATTGTGTGTCACACCGCTCACTGCACCCGCTCTCTTTGATAAACATCACATCAAATAAACGTTTAATTTCGCGCCAGCCTAATAATAACGTCCTGTGTTCACAGACGCTGCGCACAATCACATTAACCAAGTTTTAACTAGGCAAGAGAGTAAATGCGAAGTTGTTATGAGATTACGGTTGTATTTTGTGTTCTGGTAAAGCAAATAAGTTTTGATTAGTATAACTAAGGATACGAAAAAGGTATTTTAAATATATTTTTTGTAGAATTATTAGACTGTTTTGATCCTACACAATCGATACCTAGACAAAAACGATAACATGGTGCCTAAGAACATTTCTTCGTATGTCTTATAATTTTCGGTTTTCCCATACTGACCAATCTTAATGTTGAAGTCTGTATATCTAAATATAAATTTATAAACAATTTTGCGTAACAACGTAAACAAATTAATGCTCACTTCACTTTAAGCCCTTCACGTTTAAACTGTTTCAAAAGGAATGTTATTTACGTAGAGACGACCTTACTACCTTTTCAGAACATAATCCCAAATGAAACTCCGCTTATGAAAAGGTTGAAATTATTTCTAACAATAACTTGAATAATGAAACAATTTAAACATATATGAATCTGTTAATTTTTGACAATTTCCATTGTATCGACCTCAAATCGAATTTTCTTTATGTCCATAATACACTCAATGCGAGGTTCCTAATATATTATTTCCAATTATCACAGCGATCGCGTATTGTTTCATAGAAAATTATACGCAAATATAACAGACACAAAATATGTTACAACTACTTGTAAACAAAAATCATAAAATTAACTTCACTCAACGGTGCAACAATTTAAAATTAAAAATAGTTGCTCATTCCAAAAGCACGTCCAATGTTCATAACCTCCCCCCTACTCCCTCTTCCCTACAGCTTGTGTTATTTTCATTAACAGCACAATTATATGACAGCCGGCAGCGCGGCTGACAGACGGGCAATCGATCGGAAGCGAAGGACCCGTCCGCTTGGCATCGCGCCAGCCGCTCCCTGGTCAAGGTCCCGTTTACTTATTCATCCCCTGAACTGAAACCAACTATTTTCATGCGCTTTTTTCGTGTCCGCCGCGTTGCCCAACATTGTACTATTAACTCTTTGTTTCTACGCGACCGGTGGAATGAATTTTTAAACGCTTTTATTGCATTTAGCCGCCGTGCCGCACCGCAACAGGAATTTTAAACGATTGTCGTACATTTCACACTGTGTTTTATACGTAACGGTGTATACTGCACAAATAAATGTGACTAAAAGTTTTGTGTGTTTGCTTTAGTTGCGATAAATGATCATCTATGCAACCCTTTCTGGTCTTTTAAACTTACAATTTTTGTCAGATTTATTTTAACACGTTTCACAAAGTTAACAGCATCATGGCGCTATATTAAATTCCATGCATATCTGAAAGAGGCAAGTTTTATAAATCAGGGGATAAGAGCTCCCCGAGGACTCGAACTTCGTGCTAAGCTAGACTTAAACTTGAGACGTCCCCGGGAGAGCTATTAGTATCGGTTGACGTTAATCCTTCCAGTGCCGTTTTTATAATATCAATTAAAACTAAATATTAAACTTAATGTTCGGACAGTGTAATGCTTATAATACCTAACGCCTTTTGCAGATATATCTTTCTGTCTTCGTAATTTTCGTCAAAAATATTCAAAAGACGCATGCAGGATTAAAACAATGTGTCGTAACACAGAAAATTTACTGGACACTTTTATTATGGTCTAGCATTTAGAAGATAGTCTACTCTCTACTAATTTACAAGTTCAAGCAACAAAACATGTTCGTTGTTGAGCAAATTGAACTAGAACTTTAGGATTAAACATTCCTTAGAAGATGTGTTATTAGTAAAAACGAAATATACACAGTATAGAAGCTACAACACAGAGGTTAAGGCCCTAGGGACGTTGCTCGTTTCACTCTAATTGTTACGGTCCATCAGTGATCTATCAAGATATGCGACCAAATCCCTAACACATTCTGAGTCTCATTTTACGTTTGGGAGAACTTAAAATCTTCAGTAGACAATTATTCTTTATAAAGCTTGATTATAGCAAATGCCTTCCTCGTTTCCAATTTAAAAAAATTAACAAAGATAGGATAGAAAGAACCCAATTTCAATACACATTAATATCTGCCACACGTTCTATACTGCTAATATTATAGCTGGATATGTCTCTTGATGACCCAGCCAATTTGTCAGTTCTACAAAAAGTAATGTATAAAAAGACAGATCTCTTGATGACCCACTCGCCAATTTGTCAGATCCACAAAAAGTAATGTATAAAAAACGTCCCCGGAAATGTACACAACGCATACACAAACTGAACAGGTCACGTCCAAGCATTTACGTGATGCGAGTATCTTATCCCGGAGTATGGACAAGCGGGCGATACGTGTCGCCTCTGAGAACCTCTATTTACAATTCTTACGTTTAAAATTGAAATGGACACGAAATGGAAACTCTGTTGGAAAGTAGGTAGTTAGGGAATCAATTCGAATTGGGTCACGCTTGCATATAATATAATACTTTATTTACAGAAATCTGGTACTTTAAATAATGGTAATTTATTAGCACGCCAATTGGTAGATGCAGAGGCTTGAAACATTCCAATTCGAACAGAAATATCTAGGCCACATGATCAAATTTAAACGTAACTTTTATGAAAACATTCCAATCACTACATTTATTTATTAATGAAAGTTTAGCAGTTTCTTTGGCAGTTATTGAGGTCTTTCGGAACTATTCAGTCGAAATTGCGGATGTAGCAAGTCTTTAATCAACTGGTACATTTTCCAATTTTCTCGCAACGTTACACGTGCTGCAGCCTGCAAGCATTCCGAATTCCAATAACAATTTAAAACAGATTAAACGTATAGTTTAAAGTAGAAAGCTTACTAAAATCATGTGCTTATAAACTACGAATGGACAATGAAAATTTGTTCATAACTCATAATCATGAGTAGTATAAATCAAGGATGCTGGTATAAGTAAGACTTATTTATAAAAGCTCGAAGGACCAACGTTCTTGGTTACAGAAATAGTATAATGGTTAAGAGTTTTAACTGTATAAAACTTTAATTAAACTTTTAATGAGTTAGCGCAGCGCTCTTAATGGCGTATGCTCGGAAATTTGGAAAATTCAGGAAAATCTAAGTGTGATTTTTCTGTACGTTGTTTGTAATTAAAATTAGTAACTTGACGAAAAACTGGGACGGGCTTGCAGCATTACTTATTATGGCCCATGGATACGCCCGCAGGCCTATGCTGTATGCTTTGTCAAGTCTTATACTATATTTTCAGCAAATTTTATCCAAATCGGTTCAGTGGCCAGAGGAGACATAGTTACTTTTACATTTATAACATTAGTAGGGATACATATATAAATATGTAGAATAATTAATTGTATTATATTTCATACAAGTTAGATAATCGTTAACCGTTCAACAAAGGGAATTGCAATGAGAACAATTAGCGGCATCGACACAAAAACCGCAGTCCGCCGGCAGCGGCTGACGCGGACGAATTATTTGTTTTTAATTACCGACCCGTTACCGCAGCTTATAAAATTGCCTTATTTTATCCATTTTATACAGTTAATAGTGAAGCTTAGAAACTATTGAATGCATATTTATTCTCATTTTAAGCAGGATAACTTGTTTTACGTGTTTGGTTTGTTATTAGGATGTATTACGTTAAAAATAACCTGCCGTACACTCTTGAAATAGATAGATAGATGATAGATAGATAGATAGATAGATGCCTACAATTTCCATCAAAAACACATATTTTATCTACCAACAAACCACAAACTACACACACATAAATTTCAAATGACCATCACATCGAATTACATCACTTTATCGAGTATGGGCATCCCAGTGCGTCCCCGGGAGACGTCCGGGCTGAATTTAATAACCTCCACCGCACACCCGGGTATACCCGGCTGCAGTGACAGTTCTGTACACGTCATCATTATAACTTGTAACTGCATTTAACTGGGATATTACTGCATGTCTTACATTCTAGATGTTGAGACACTGATTTGACCTGAGTAGTATAGTAGTATAGCGAAATATTTTTAGGTCGTTTTATATTTTTCAGAAAGAGGATATGTTTGGGTTTGTTTTTTTTTTTATACTTAGATAGGTGGACGTTTGACCCCAGTCTCACCTGATGGAAAGTGGTGACAAGATCTAAGGTGGTAAGTCACGCCCGCCTAGAAAGTGCCTGTTAATTCGTCTCTTGAAAATTCCCATGTTATACTTCTCTGGAAAGATGGTTTGTACTCTTATAGTCATGAAAATGATATAATTTTATAATTCGTAATATCTTCGTAATTGATTATATATATTTTATATAATTTAACGGAGTCAAAGATAACATTGATAACCGAGTGTAATCAATGTAATAAGAAAAACTAACCACCACCTATGAACACGAAAGTTTCGAGCTTGCCTCGTGTTACCTACGCAATTAAGACCTGAGAGCAGTATAATGAAGAATCCAATGGTGTTTTCCCGTATTTTAGCGTGTATTATACGAGCTCTGAATAGCCTAATCTTCGCCAAGTGCCAATGTACATACACGTCTCGATTTCACATCGCACGAGTCATTTTGGGTTGCATTCAAACTTTTAAATGGTATTTAAAAAGCCCAGCAGTGCAATGGCTTTTATAAGCTAACACGACTCGAGTCTCAAGCTCGATTCAAATTGCATCTACGTTCGTTCCTTGTGTTCTGAACTCGCCACTGAATACAGATGTATA
The DNA here is from genome assembly GCA_907164685.1 of Colias eurytheme. Taxonomy (NCBI): domain Eukaryota; kingdom Metazoa; phylum Arthropoda; class Insecta; order Lepidoptera; family Pieridae; genus Colias; species Colias eurytheme. The sequence continues at coordinate 24,056 of CAJQZN010039560.1, read as the reverse complement.
CGATTAACTTCTGCTCTTTTTATTTGAATATTACGTTGAATTCATAATTCACATGAATTCTATTAGATTAGAATACATTTAATATGTATGATGATTCTCGCTTTCAAAAAACCTAATGAAACAACTTTAACATATCAAACGAATTATTTATAAGGTGAATACATATTTATAACGATTTTTTTTTAAATTCAACCCAGCAATAGACACATACATATAAGAACTGGGAGCTATGGTGAATATAAAGCATCCAAATTATAATTTTTATAAGTAGAAATAAGTATCTATAGCAATTAAATCTTTGCTTATACCTTATCATGTAGGTATGAGATACAGCACGTCGTGAAATTCAATGGATTATACGGCGTGTAATATGTATAAGAAGAAGACACTTGCTTTGCTTTTCTAGGAGTAATATTAATAACCACTTATTTATTTTCATCTATTCCCTAAAAGCATTGACGATTAATTCCACACGCGATATCCCACAAATATTAAGTTACGAAAATTATTCACTAAACACCACCCGATACCCTTACCCAATATCAATTCAAATTAAAAAGCGTCAATATAATCACATTCTTGTCCCAAAATAGAAATAAAAGGAAAATTATGGCATCAAATAAATACAGCAACGAATCGTAATCACAATATATCAGTAGACGGAGGCTGCTCACTTATTCCGTAGCGAAAGCCTTTCAAAGCGTCTGAATTATTCGCACCGACTCGTAAATAAAGTAACCTTGGAGCTTTGTAAACGAAATGTTTTGTTATTGTAAGCGCTATCTGTATGTGTAATCAATAAACATGAGGACTCTGTTTTGGTGCGTGTCCTTCGTGCAATCTTATTGTAAACTATCGATCCCAGACGTTAGCTTCTTTTTCAATATTACAAACTGTACATGTTACAAGTAGGGTATTTTTTATTCGCGAGATTTTTTAATGAACAACATTAGTATTTTCTTGTTTTTGCGCGATAATAAAATTATAAAGTCTTGAAAAAATCTCATTAAAAACAACTCACCTAGCGCATTTTGCTTCTTATGTAAATTTTATTTTAGCAACTATAACCCTCATAAACAAAAGAGCATTTTGTGGCATTATCGTTGTATGTTTTCAACTTAGATCTAAACCAAGTTGAGATACATTCACGAGCACCTATTCAGTAGAAAACAAACAAAGCTCGCCACATTAATTACTTTTATTACAGCTCCACGAGGAGAAACAATAAAAAATAGTTAAATTCAGGTGCGAAAATAATTGGTACAAATAATACGTTAGCAGCAACTGCAACAACTGATGACAAGCTGAATACAGGGAGCCGGAAAGTAACACTTTTATGTCATCTCTTTGTTAATCCATTGTTTGTGTGAGATAATATATGAAAGATATCGTCTGAATTGTTAACGGGAACAATTGCATGCGTTTATTTAAAACATATTTTGGCGTGTATAAGTTTGTACGTTAATTATGACACACATATATTAGTAATTGAAACAGTCCTTCTGGAATATAGTAAAGATTTATCGGTTACTTCTAATATTATCCACTATATTCATATAAACAAAACTAAGCACTGTAATTTTTCTTGTATTTAATCCAATGGACAAACAGCAAATGGTCAGAGAGCATGTTTAGTGGAAACGCATCTTGAATGTGAGATAAAATTCACAATTAGTTGGATATTAATATAGATAAAAATAATTTGGAAAATCCAAAAGTGCACGCCTCATAATTTTTTTTTAATAAATATTTATTAATTATTATTTTTGTTTATTTAATAACAATTAAACCACATCGAATCAGACCCTGAAAAATGAAAGGGTTCTATTCCTGAGCATACTCAAGCGTAAGAGAAAAAAAAAGACTCGATTAGTAAAGTATTTCGGTCGCTATCGTGTTAACAAGAAAAAGGATCCGCACATACAGACACACGGACGTCCAAGACAGAACTTTTTTAAACTGTTTTTTAACTAGTTTAAATAACAAAAATGACATCAAAAATATCATGAACGTTAAAAATAGTGTTTTTTTTTTAATATGTGTGTGTATGTATTATCTTACAAGTGCAATGTATGATACATAAAGACATTTTAAGTTTGAAAAATCAGATGTTTTGCGCGAAGTGACAGTAGTACCCACCTCAACGCTTCGCTTATGAGGCGTGCAATATACATCTAATATTATGGAGTAGGTAAAAATAGAGTATTAAAATTAATTAATCATCACTAAAAATCGTATTACGAAAAACAGGTACAACATCGCATTTAATAAGTATCAATAAACCAGCAATAAACGGGTTCAATATAACAAAACCACGAATATTAACATTTCACGTGACATATTTACGATAAGTGATATGTTATGCGAAACAAACGAGTATCTATTAGCGCTGATACTCGATAAGATAAGTGATAACGCCGCCCGCGCCGAAACAACTACCAACCTTTTGTGCTCGTGATACTAAGCCGTGAGAAAATAACGAACTTTAAATTAATAATGTTAAAAATAAAAGTATCTTTCGTTATAGTTATAGAGCGTGTAACAAAATCTCGAAATGATTCGATCGTTTTTTTGTTTGTACTGCTTTATTTAGTACAAAGAAAAACTTGGCAAAGCACAACGAAATAAGTTCATTTGGTTCGTCAGATAAACTTATTAAACATAAACATGTTATAAATTATATTTAGTTGCAAATAATTATATAATTCCCACAATATTAAACACACCCTTGTGGTACAGAAATAATCACAATATTCATTAAACTGATAAAAGTATTTCTGTTTTCATGAATCACATCATAATATTGTATTTCACCATATTTAAGATATTACATGTATGATGGTACGATATTAATTTGAACATAAACTCTATTATTCGTTAAAATCTGTGTAAATAGCGTCTTATCGGTAGATTCTAATTTTTATTTCATTTCCACGAAAATTATATGAAGATTTTACTTAATAAAAATTCATGTTTGATGCCATGAACTGCTGAAGCAACAATCTCAATTTAAAAAGCGACTTTATCTCGTTAATTAAATATAATAAAAATGAAAACTAATTTGGCTACTCCTTAACACAAAAACCCTAGATAGAGATAGTGTCTTCAATAATAGGAATCATTAAATAAATACGCCTCGAAATTCTTTGAAATCGAGCACTTACGTTTTGTAAGCGAGCCAAGTGATCGTTTCCAAAGATAAAACACGGAAATGGGAAAGTAATTCCACTGAAATCATTGAATGGGATAGCTTACTTTACTCAGTGTATAATTGACTAGCTGCGCTCCGCGGTTTTACCCGCGTGGCTCCGATCCTGTTGGTCTTAACGTGATGATATTTAGCCTATGATATTTAGCCTTCCTCGATGAATGGGCTATCTAACACCGACTGAAGAATTTTTCAAATCGGACCAGTAGTTGAGATAAGCGCGTTCAAACAAACTCTTCAGCTTTATAATATTAGTATAGATAGATTTGCCGCCACGTTTTCCGTTCGTAAAATCTCACACAAGTGCCAATATTAAAACTGTTGAAAATTTTCCAATCGTTAAGTAACAGCTTACAGCTTCGCAAACTTTTGTATAATTCAGTTACGAAACTTTGTGTCCAAGTTGCGACGCGAAATTGATGCTTTTTGTAATTTTTTGTGAATTATTATAATAAGAAAGCAATGAGATGGCAAGTAATATGAAATGACGTAAAACTGAACATCTAAACTCCGTATTCCTGTTTTTAGTTTTTACCCATAAAGCGATACAAGCTTTAATTTTTTTTACTAACCATACACGCAAATAAACAAACTGAAATATAATAAGCAAATTGCATTCGTACGAGGTCTTTTATCATGAAAACAAAGGTAAAATTAAATTTACGTGACTTGAAAATTTTTATTTTATCAATTCTCTAACAATTTTATTGTAGTTATTCAATCATTTACTGTAGGGAGAATTCAAATTTACCTTTCCTCTACTACGGTATTGATGATGGATAACTATTTTTGCTCCCGTAAAGTCACATTTATCCCTATCTCTCATAGACACATACGTCATAGTATCATTATTCAGATAAATCATAAAAATGCACAAAGCGAGTCATTGACACTGTTTATCTTTGACGCGCGATACGCTGAACTTCGCCGAGTATTAATTCGATAATAAAATAACTTTCCGTTTTATGAATATCAATGGAGATTATTAAAAAAGTTGCGGGATTGTTGGCATTCTAGTCCGGGATACATCGCCCATTTTTGCAAGTGATTACTATCAAGCTAATTTTTCGTGAGTAGCTTTATTTTGATGAGATGCCCAATAATTTCATGTACGAAACTCTCGATTGTGGTAGCTTACAGAGGTAACAAGGATAAAAATTTTTGATTTGACGGTTCTCAAATATTTATTACGCAATTTGTAGGACAATATGTCTGTTGAATTATATAAGTATTAAATAAGTGAAAATAAAAAAATCAGCTGGTTAGTAATCATTTATGATGACTTCGTTATCGATACACATTGGAAAGGGGGACTCTTTGATCAAACCATAGATTTTGTAGGACAAATATTTTTTCGAATAATTTAGATAATTATCTTGAGATTGAACAAAAAAAAACATTCAGTTAGTAATTAATATTTGAGAACCATCAAATCAAAATATTTTATCCTTGTTTCCTCTGGTAGCTACCACAATCGAAAGTTTTGTACATGAAATTATTGGGCATCTCATAAAAATAAAGCTACTCACGAAAAATTAGCTTGATAGTAATCACTTGCAAAAATGGGCGATGTATCCCGGACTATTCTTGTTTTTATGGCTGTGGTGAAATACACGAGGAACGTAGGGAGGGGAAGGTATATTTGCGGCCGTAGTGCACGTAACGAATTAAAATCAAAACTGAATAATTGCACTTTGTAATTTGTTTATAAAAACAACAACAATTCTTCACACTGTACAGTTTGAAACAATAAATGTTGAATTAATATATGTATCATTGAATTAAAATTAGCTCTTACTAATTATCGAATTTTAGCCCATGTTGTCGTAATAAGAATATAACTCACATCAATCTTTATTTAATACGTGCAATTTTAATACTGCTTCCTGCTTTATTATTCGCTATTTCGGCTTACGCTTAGTTGTTAAAGGAAGCACAGCAAGGATTAACAATTAATTATTCATTATTTACAATAAACAACATTATACACAATGTAAACAAAACCACGGCGGTATAAACTAGCTACGGTGTTTCACAAGAATGGAGCTACGTCGTAGACCCACTACGAACTTCGTAGAGCCTACGACGAACTCGATGCGATTGAAATTAATTATTACTGAGCCAACATGTATTGGATTTATAAATTACGATAAACTCTGAATTTTCGAGTTAAGTTTAGCTGAGGCGAGGTGGAAGCGGTTTGTTTCATACACTTTATTATGATTTGCAAATTATAAGATTTATTTTAAACTATATGAAGTAAATTAAACATCGAATATATTGGAAATAACCTAACCAAATGGACCGCATCTACGCTTAACATCAGGCGAGATCGCGGTCAAATGCCTGAAGAGTTTTTGAATAAAAAAAAAAAATGTATTGAAAACACTTCTTAAAAATAACGCTTAATAATTCACGGGTATTAAATTTCAGTTTTAAACTTTACTACTACCTTGTTGCCATATATCTCATAACCATTAGGTACTATGCAAAAACACAAGGTAAGATATATAAAGGTATCTCGTATGTCCCATCGGCCCACATGCGTCAATAACCGCCTACGCGTCTATATATAGGCCGCCTGGCGTAGTCTTTTAATACTATTATCGTGAAGTTATGGATGGTCAGTTTTCAATAGTAAACTGTCAAGTTATAACAATGAACGGAAAAGCTTATTTAGTTTGTTTTATTGTAGCATTTAGATGCAATGTTGTCGCATTGCGAAATGTTTTTCTATTCGTTCCTTTTAAAAATGTTTATAATGTTGACAAGGTGGTGGGGAATATATATATTTCGTTTTATCTATCTCGTAAATGGGACCACAAGTACCTTGTCTTGATGTTATCAATCCTAATTGAATATTAAGTGAATTATTAATATTCAATTAAATATTAATCAGTTTAAGATACGTTTGTAAATGCTGATTTTGATAAGTTTTGTCTCGATAAAGATTCAAACACATAATAATTTCAGCTTACAATTACCTTTACACAACACATGCAAACATTTATCTCATTTATTTAGTCACTACATAGATCAACAAGTACTTTCAAATTTAACCTTTATCAGTATGAAAAGTATTATCAACAATTTATTCATCCAATTACCTCAGGTTTACCCACGGCAAACATGCGAGAACCTCGCGGGGAATCAATGGCGACGATATATTATTTACAACCAACAAATAAACCTTCAAACTCCCCACTTCACTGCTGAACTTACGCGCGACTCGCTTGTACATTTATTCGACTTAAATATTTGATTGTGGCGTGCGACTCGAGAGAAATACATATGTGATTAGGCCGTTTATTTAATGTTTGCATACATTACATGTTATGAGACAATGTAAACGTTAAATATCTACTAAACTACTACAGTAATGTTAACAATGTTACTTAAAAAAATATAAAGAATAGAAAAAATACGATCACGAGGCGGGACTCGAACCCGCATCCTTTTACGCCAATCCGAGGCCTGACAAACGCCCATGATCCCGCCAGAGCGAATTTATATTTATAAAGCATATGTATTCCATAATATAGCAAATTCAATGTTAATACTTGTTTAATGTATAGAAAATGAGTGCGCAAGTATAATCAATTATACCCAGAAAATCAAAATAGACAACAAGCTTTTAGTATTAATCGAAATGAATTAAAGTTCTATTGCTGTTTCCATTTGAAAAAGCAAACTTATCTCAACACAGAGCATAGAAAACATAAATTAAATAAATACTCTGCAAAAACAGGGCGAAATTTCATTGAAACACAACACAAATAGCCCGTGTTATTTGTAAAACGTAACAAAACAGTATTGTTTGTATAACAAAGTGTGGACATCGCAAAAATGTCTCTTATCACTAAATTCTTATCGTAAACAATGCCACACCATCTTGTTTTCATTGTGATAAAAGTGAAAGAATTTACAATGTTAAATAAAAATAATAGAAAACCGATTGAAATAGCAAACATCGATTTGCATATCGACGGATCGGAGGTTGAAAATGTAAAATCTTTTTTGGATACAATTATTACTAAAGTTGTACTTATTACGATTTGATACACGTTCTCAAATTCAGCTATGCTTTAAATGTGCCGAGTTTCTATATATTTTGTTTCATAAAACCTAAGTATTGTAGTGTATTTATTGTACAAGATTTGACTAATAAATTTAACCCAATATAACGTACTTTTCGAATAAATTCGTTTTTTTTCTTCATGATCACGAGTTCAAAAACTGCAGCAACATTATGCTTTAGGTGCACTTAAAACCTTTAGAAATCCAGGATACTGCCGTTTCCAACCGTCTGGTTACAATCGTCACTTATTAGAGGCCCGTGAGCTCGCATACGAATTCGTGCGTGTCATTTTAATGAGTGTTTTATACAGTTGAAATTGAATGGATTCCATATTTGATTGGATGCAAATTGAGGTTTTATTTTCGTACATTTTTCGAGGCATTTTTATCCCGATATTAAATATAATTCTAATTAAATCTCCACCTACGTTTATCGTTTGATAAACAAATTTATTTATATCTGTTTAGTATGCGATAGTTTTTAAATGAGCTTTTTCAAATGATGTATAAATATTAAAGTTGTATGATTAAACTATAGTGATGGAGAAAATTATAATAGGTACATATAATTTAAATTCATATAAAGCCTTCTTTGACCTTTTTGTCATGAATGGTCAACGACATGTTGCAAAGTCAATCTGCTAGTCATCTATCAACATTATATGAACAATTTTTTATATTAAATGTAAAAAGGAGATTAAATTAAAGCTAGAAAAGTCAGCAGAGCACCGTAACGAGCTTCCCACGTAAAAACAAAGGTTCGTCACGTGACCTTTTAAAATAAACGTATTAAGCCGTTTTTAAAACATCTGCCTGAAACAGATAATTAATAAGCTTTGCAGGCATTTCTTAAAACTCTTCTATGTATAAATATGGATCTGCGGGGTGGGGTTACTGTGACGTGTTAAATCAATATTAATTCCAATGTAGAAAAATAACAGTGTATAGATCGTCTAGTGCCATCTTATACCCACACTGAATTCATAGATGTAAACACCAGATTATTAACTCATTTGTATAGAAAATACTGATTTTAGGTAGAATATACTCCAGATCTAAACCGATTTTTGCACAGGTTTTAAGTTTTAACTTATAAAATAGGGTAGGCATGTTTTAAGCCGTTTATCTCTTAAAGAAAATTGTTATTATAAATTACTTAGCCGCTAAGCCAAACGATGTTTCACTTAATGAGCTATTTTAGACAACAAAGGAGTGTCATATCCGCTTTGGAATGAGACTGTTTACGAATAATTCACAAAAAAGCTTACACTAATGTTTAAAGATTAAAATAGCGATATTACTAACTTTAACAGCGGTTTTCCCGAATTGGTACAACCTAATTGTTATAATGTGACAATTTAAAAGCACTTCTTAAACTCTGCCTGCTTAGTTGATTAAATTAATATTGAATTTTGAACTTTATTATTTGCTTTTCGGTAATACACGTGAAGGTTTAAGAAATTGAGACACGTTTTTAATTAATTGCATGTTTCCAACATAAACTATTAAATAAATAAAAATAAATATTATAGGACATTATTACACAAATCTACCTAGTCCCACAGTAAGCTCAATTAAGGCTTGTGTTGTGGGTACTAGGCGACGATAAATAACTATAATATTAAATAAATACATATATAGATAATAACACCCAGACCCAACAACAAATAATTGAGTTCATCACACAAATATTTGCCCTGACCGGGGATCGAACCCGGGACCGTCGGCTCAGTAGGCAGTTACTTTACCACTGCGCCAACCGCGTCGTCCTATACTATGTTTACTACACTACTCCTAGTGAACTGCCTTCAATATAACAAAGCCAGCATCTACTCACAACGAGTCCCGCCAAATAGATTACCTCTGTATAATGAAAGAATCAGCAAACCTTAAACCGGTAAAACTGAATCGTAAACCGTCACGTTACAGACTTCCGGATTTCAACGAATTGGCCCATTTACGGTTTTATGGGGATATACTATATAACTGCTATCTATTCACTTAATATACTTCGTGCAAACGGATACAGATTCATTAATCTTTAAGTACAATCATTAAGATATTTGAAATTAGTACGACGAAAATTAATTGCAACGTTATTGACATATGGATGATTTATAGTAGGGGAGGCCAAGAGGGGATTTTGGGATTTACTCGAGCGCGTCAGATTACTATTATAAGGGACGGTACCTTAGCTTATCATTAGTACCTCTAGTCAATATGAGCAGTTATGGTTGGTGGGTGCGCTCAGGGGCCCCGCTGGAAAATTTGAATAATCCATAATTCCCTAAGGTTGAGCTCGAATCGTCAGATTAGCGAAATGGGGACTTCTTATATTGTAATTAACCCCCCCATATATTAATCTGACGCGGTCGAATAATATTACTTTAATTTTTTACCCTTTCTTCATAGCGATTAAATCGCCACTTAAATCGTCAGATTAACGTATACTTTTTTTCAGTGACGTCCTGGAGCATGCAAAATATCAATATCTAACGCGCTTGAGTATTTCCAAGCCAATTTTTTTCTTTTTTAAATTAAAAAAAATCAAAAAACCCTTCCCCACCGCTAAAAGTGAAAACATTATAGGACCTTTTTTTCTCGCTATGGTCTAATCTACCAATTCTAATAGGTTCCCGTGACGCTCGAGTAAATCCACATTTAGCATCCTGGGCTCCCCTACTATTATATCAACAAAATGTTTCTTATGTTTAGGGACTACGAATCAGAAATTAGTATTTTCAAACACATCAAATCGTGAAATTCTAATACAACATATTTTCCAAACAACAAACCAACATTTAAAAGCATATTATTCGAATGTGTTTTTACTCCTACCCTCCACAAACACCAATACATGCTCCGAACGCTTATCGAATTCAATAAGAGTTCAATTTCTCTCCACAAAATAGCGAGCCATATATGTGCGACAGTTAGCACGTCTTTTATGGGGGCTTTCGAGGCAGTAAAGATATCGGTCATCATAAAATTTGTATGTCAACCAGTAACTAGATACGCGGGTACTCGTGGTCTTATCTTTTTATTATTTTGGATAAATTTCGTTTTGCGCTCGCAATTTCCTTGTAAATTGTATGTAAATAAAAAGCAACACAACATTACCGAAGTTTAATAGGAACTTGCGTTTCTAATTATCTTAAAATTCTATGTATTTCAACACCTTTACCAAAAAATTCTATTCATCGACTAATGAGTCAAATAATAATAAGTAGGAGACCACTTGACATTTTATTATAACCATTTAACAACATTGTTGATTTGAGAACCAATTAGATACATCTATATCCGAGTTCAATAACTGCCCGTCTACCAAAGATGTTACGAAAAGATCAATACTTCTAAGTAAAAACCTCTAAGACCATCTAGTACATTCAGCAAAAACTACAATAACTCATAGGAAGCGATTTTTCACGGGTATTATCAACAAACAATCATCGTAATGCGCCTGCCGCACGTGCCATTGACTTGCCCGCGGCTTGGCGTCACGCCAGTAACCATGGCAACCGTGGCATTCAACTTTACGACCTCTCCTACGTTGTGTCTTGGTAAATCTTTAAAGATCATCCAAAATACCCTTAACCGAATAGGATCCTTATACAATTTGAAAGAAAGGCTAAATTTCCGTGCGTCGCTTCCCTCTTTTATATTTTAATTAACAAATAAAAGTTTCAGCTACGCCTATTGAAAATCCGTTGAATACAGTGTCTCGCCGGTAAAAAATAAACCGCATGAAAACATAAAAATTTCTCATTAGGCCGTATTACAGCTGAGTTCTTTACAAATGATCCCATAAAAGTTTTATTACTGTTACGGTGAGGTAAAATAGTAAATTGTTCCGCTATTTAATTTGAAGCTATTTCCCCGATATAAATTGCGAAAAGAATATATAAAGGTAGCCTGCAGAATATTCCAAATTTGCGTTCACTAAATTACATTTTCATATAATTTCACAAACAAAAACGTAAAGGTAAGAAACGAAGCAGGAGCAGCGAGCGAGTTCATTTGATTTACTGAGGTCACGGGGTACGGGCGAAACAATAGTTTATATTCTCAGTTCAAGCCACCATAGAATATTGCTACTTTTCAATATAACTAAGACAAACATTATTTTTTTTAGAATAAAATTTCAAGATCACGTCGTCATGGCAATACGACGATATTATACGTCATGGAGTAAGGCGACAATTTTGGTAGGTATATTTAAATATTGCCAAAGAAGTTTCACGGACACTTTTGCTCGGTACACACGCTCTTTTTTTTATTTTATTATGTTCTTATAAAGATAAATATACGAGTATTTAACGATCTGTAATTGAGTTTATAACGTGTCATTTAAGTAAAATAGTGCAATGAAAAGATCACAATGAACATACACACTAAATTCAGTTTTATTCGCCACTTTATAGTTATCCGAATGACTCGTTATTACTGTTATTAAAGTAACTCAGATTCTGCTGAATTAGATGGAGCGATAAACATTTGAGTCGTTATAAAGAATGGAAATGGGAGTGCAGTCAATTTAAAATATTATTACACTTACAGGACTACTCACTTAAAATTACACTATATAAATCACTCCTAGAGCTAGGAGCTTACCAAAACTTTTTGGAAAACCGAGATATTATAATATTATTTGAATTAAGTAGACGTAGGGAAAGTAACGTACAGAAACTCTTTTAAAAAAGCACCCGAGCGCAAGAGACGTCATATATCTCAAGAATATGTATGAGCAATTTACTTACAGCACGATGCAAATCAGCGACTTACCTGAAAAATACAAACATTATGCATGAGAAACCGCTAAAAATAGACTTGAAGGATAAAAATTACAAGTAACAGGCAAATTACTATCTTCTAATAAGTTTACTTCAATGTGAATCTTACTAAAAATCAATATTTGTTCCTAAAAAATACTTTAGTGGTCAATTTTGTTCGAATAATAAGAATGAAGTATTCTTGAATTAAGGATATATTTTTACGAAAAAAGACATCGAAACATGAGATTACTCAAGTTTGGGAAGCCTTAGAGGGCGCGACCTCTGAGTGGCAACGAGTGGCAGATCTTAACCCCACGAATATGTCCCTTTTACATTTAGCCAGATACGCAATTAGATAACACAAAAAGGGCTAAAATAAAGGATAAGACGCCTTTCTGCTGTGTACATTTCATTATGGCGACTCTGTTTGCTATTTTTAGAATATACCTGCACAGAGAAATATAATATATTACTATGTAGCCACAAATTTAAGTACTTAGAAATAATAGTCAAGAAATTTAAATCTCTCTTTTATAGTCAATACCATTCAGCCAAAACATATAGGAAACTTTTAAATCCATACCCCGTAACATATATAGAAAATATACATAAGCATCCTTATATTGCACATGAAGAAACCCTAAAAAGGTCGTTCTATCGCCTTCACCCTTCGCTTTTAACCCTTCACATCCTTACAACTTTCGCAAATGTACTTACATCGTATCCATTCGAGATAACATTTTTAACTTTGCAAGAAAATGTGTTGCACATTTAAAGATACAAAACAGTAGATATTTATGTGCGATACATGTGTTTTTCAATAGTATAGATTTATCTTTTTTGAATCAGTAAATGTAGTAAGTAGTAGTTTAGAACTACATCACCCATTACGTATTGGAAACTTAAATTATTATTGACATCTTTGAATCACACGAGATTTGCAGTAGAAAAACTAGGAGTCTCATAACCCTGTGAGGGGCAATAACGCAGCATCCCGCCAATTACATCTCATTATGTAAGTTATGCGCAGATTACGCCGGCTCTTTATAGCCGCTCTCGGCACTCCTCTCGCGTACTCCATGATTCTTTCCGCGCCACTAATTTTCCTACTTTTCTTTTATATGCAAAAGTGAATTACACGTAAAAGTTAACTTTGTATATTGCTGAAAGGTTCTAGAGAATTAAGACGGAGATTTAAACACACGTTATGTGAGCCAAAATTTATTATAACGACATGTATAGCCCGCTTATATCAGTTATCTTGTAAAAAAATTTCATATTTCATTAATCTTTGTAGTCATGAAAGATTAACAAACATACATAAGATTCTACACAAAATCATTCGCTTTAATAAATCGTCGTATTATTTTTCGATTGCTTACAAAATAATAATTTTATAAGACTGTAGATTAAGATTAAGAAGAGAAAGGGTTATACCATAATTCATAATTCTTTATTCACGTTAAACATGGTATTTTTAGATGTTACATTTTTACTTATAGTAGGTACAACATGTTTAGCCGTCATTAAAAAACAGCATGCCAATTTTATAATTGTATATAAAACAATGGGTCCAATTAAATTATCAAATGTTAATTACAAAATTATTACTTATATCATATAAATTAGCTTGTCAATTATAATTTTATTTCTCGTCATCAAAAAATTCTTTAATACTGTAGAAGGACCGATTAGTTAGCCATTCTCCTAATGCTTTTTTACATTTTTTACCATTTTTTCCAAGATTTCTTACAATAACATACGATACCTACACAAAAATCAATAGCAACACACAACAGATTGTCGTCAATCCACTACAGGAAAGTCTTTCGATACGCTCAATAGACTATAAAAATGTGCGGAGTCATGTCAATGACCCTTGCTAGAAACTAAATTGGCCATTTGTCGGTCGTTCAGCGAAAGAGTCAAAAAGTCAAGTTAATCCGAATAACTTTTAGCACAAAATCGATAAAAACAAATAAATTTAAGAAGTTTAAAATAATAAATTCCTCTCGACAAAAACAAATCTCTTAAAAATGTAAGCAAATTCCTACATCAAAAATTTATCTGAAAATTAAATCATACCGATGAATTAGATCATTTAAATAACTTGAAGTACCTGACTTATATATCTACAATTAGTTTTTACGAACAATCGTTTATATAAAGAATTTTACAACTACAGTTGATAGTCGGTAAAACGTACTCCGACCGTCGACCCTTATGATTGCACCCATTGTACGGTGACGTCATCTAAGCTGAGCGACCCTTTCGTACACCACACATAATCAAATTATTTTACACGGCTATAAGATTTGGAAAATATTTTCGCTATGCCACTTGCGGACCGCATATTTGCTACAGGTATGGTAAGACTTTGGGCTCGGTTTTTTTTTCTTTTAGTACTAAAAATACTTTTATAACGGTATTGTAGTTGTTACAATATTTTCTATATTCATCGAATTTTTACTTCCAATAAATAAACATTGCTAGTTGCTACACATATTAACAAAATAATTGATGAAAAACTTTTATAAAATATACAAAAATATTCACAGAATTGTGAATACAAATTATAGGTAGATTATTCCAACGAATATTTTTGAAATCCAGCCATACTAAGAAGCTATAAAACACGAATCTATCGCGATTCGCGACCGTCCCACAGAATCTGCTCACCGATGCCTAAATCCCCCGATCCGCAAACAAACATATATATTAGTATTAGTAGCGAGTTAATTCCCGATCCAAGGTCGAAAAGTTTCGCAATTTGTTGGGACACATAAATACCGGCGTTCCGGCAACATGGGGGCCTGGCGGGGCGCCAGACGATCAATGTCACTATCACACTTTCACATGCAAGTTATTTTAGTTGTATTTTCACTTGTTCTATTTGGGGCGTTTTGGCAACCCTATTTACGCTCAGCAGCGTTCAGCTTCCACTGCTATAACACTAGGTAGGGTTGCCAAGATTCACTTTTGAACTTTCACTTAGTGTTTTGGCCGGAATGAAGATAGATTTTTTGAACCACTTCGCTGCCTTCGCTCAGCGAAACAGATAAGGGGTGATACGATCTGAGATGAGTTACGACTGCTAAGGATGCTCATGTTTATCTCTTGCGAAATCGGCCTGAGTTTTCGTAACAAATTATTTATAAAATAAAATAACAGTACATATTTTAAAAGCATGAAAAATCTACCTACCGAGTAAAAACAATTTTACCACTAAGATTTGAACCAATAACCCTACAGTTATTAAATCAAAGTAACTATACCAACAGGCAGTTAATTAAGATGGAATTGATTATTGAATTCAACATTGATGACGTCACGCCTACATAAACAATTGAGGCACTAAGAGCCCCCGCAGACCACAGACTTTTTATCGGCCGATAGTTTAGTCGGGTTGGCCTGCTAGTACGCACACCGGTTCAACTAAACAGTTCAGTCGGTTATGAGTGCGCAAACTATCCAACAGTCTGCCGACTATTTGCTAGTTTCTAACCAACCGTTGAAAAGAGTGGTCGCACCGCACAATGAAAATTAATAAAACATTGCATAGAATTGTTATTATTGCTCTCATACACCGGAGGAGGAAAATTAAAAAGAGAGCTCGAGAGTATTGGGTGCATCCTATCTTTAGTGATAGATTATTAAATGGAAAATTTTACACTATGCATTCCAAATTACTCGATTACCCGGAAAAATTTTTCGCCTTTTATCGAATGAGCATAACTAGCTTCAACCAACTTGTCAAATTAATTGGACCAGGAATAGCGAAGGAGGATACAAATTTAAGACTATCTATACCTGTGGAGGAGAGATTGAGCGTTACGATAAGGTAAGATAAACCACAAAACATATTTTTAATTATTTATTATAATTCAAATGCCAAGTTTACAAGTCGTATATTTGGGAATCTTCTGAAAAATTTGTATAATATGACTCGGCTGACATGTTGGAATCAGCTGGTGATGAAACATTTTGAATGGTTGTTTGTGGTATAGTGGGGGATGGTGTAGAACCGGATGTATAAGCCTGAGATTGTTGTTGTGGCGGCAAGAAAGTGGGGGATGGTGTAGAACCGGATGCATAAGCCTGTAATTGTTGTTGTGGCGGCAAGATGTTAGTCCCTCGTTGGTAAACAGGAAAAGAGTTTAGGGGTTGTTGCAGTATGGTGTATGTTGGTTGAGAAAGAGGCTGAACACGCCTACCAAGTCGTATCTGTTTAAATACGTTAAGAATACTAATCTTAGCATCGAGTTTTTCATCTGCGGTTAAATTTTTGAGTGATGGGACAAGAGACAATGCAAAGTTTACATCTTCATCAACATTAGTCTCATTTAATGCTTTTAATATTGCTTCATCCAAATCCGTATTCTTCGAAACACGAGTTTTCTTCTGGCGAGGAGGTGCGGAAGGTGCGGAAGCGGATGGAGCAGTTTCTTCATCATCTTCCGCATTTTCTGAAGTATCCTGGGCCAGGTTCAGGTTACCTTCCGTTTGACGATTTTCCATGCATGGAAGTAAAAATAATAATTGTTCAAAGTATACGTATTTACGCCTCTTGACCGAAGCCTGCCCCGACTTTGTGTTCTTTTGTGCATTTAATTCTCGGCGAAAGCAAGTCCGTAAATTGGCCCATTTTTTTTGTATATCGCGGCCTGAAAAATAATAAAATATAATTAATTCATTACAGGTATCTGGCTACTGGAGCAAGTTTCAATTCATTGTCTTTTGATTATCTGATGGGAGCTTCTACAATACGAGATATTACAAAAAGTACATGTGAGCAAATATGGAATATGCTTCAACCGTTATATATGCCAACCAAACTAGAAGATGACTGGATTGAAATAGCAGACGAATTCTACAGTCGCACAAATTTTCCAAACATCATTGGAGCGATCGATGGCAAACATATACGGATGATACAGCCAGAACATTCCGGTTCATCATATTTTAACTACAAAAAGTTCTTCTCCTGCGTTTTGATGGCTTGGACAGATGCCGATTATAAATTTGTGTACATTGATGTTGGTTCTTATGGAACAGCTAGTGATTCGGAAATATTTAAAACATCAGAAATGGGTAAACGGCTTTCCGAGAATCGATTAAATATTCCTTTTGGAAGGCAATTGCCTAATGATGATGTCGGAGATGTTATTCCATTCTCAGTCGTAGGCGATGAAGCGTTTGGACTTGGAAATCATATATTACGCCCTTATGCAAAAAGAAATTTAAACTACACCAAGCGAATTTTCAACTATAGACATACAAGAGCTCGACGCATGGTTGAATGTACTTTCGGGATTCTAGCTAATAAATGGCGTATTTTTCACCGTCCAATTGACGTAAATATTAATTTTTGTGTTAAAATTATTAAAGCTTGCTGTGTCCTACACAATTATGTACGAATCAAAGATGGAATACATTTTAAAGACACTCTCTACAGTTGTACCATGAATAACTTCAATACAAATGGAAATAACCGAGGAAGAAATAATATGAATAATGTTCGGCAATACATGTCGTCATACTTTATATCTCCTGCAGGCTCAATTCCGTGTCAATATAATAAAGTGTAATGTAAATAAATAAAAATGTATCGTACCTTGATTTGTTTTATTTTGAGCACTAAGCTCATTCCAATCAGGAACAACAGCTTCGCAAACTTCCTCCCACAGTTTTTTTTTACATTTACGTCACAGTACTCTTTTAGATTTTTCTTGTAAAGTGCAGGGCGTTTTTCGACTTCCTCGATCAAAGTAATGATCGAAGATTCCGAAATAAGCGACTGAGAAAGTGACGCCATTTTACACGCGCGGCCGACCATTCGCTGTCAAAGCTCAGAGCGAACTGAACTATCGGCTTAGTCGGCCGACTAAAAAATCGTCGTGTGTGCGCGTGTGGTAGGGAGTCAATACTGATTATACAGTCGGCCGATAGTTTACCGACAGTTTAGTTTGAATTGAATCGGGAAGCCCATCAAACTTGTTTATCGGCCGATACCTAATCGTCATAGTGTGCGCATTTGCTTACATCTGCGTACTGATTAAGAGCCCGACCAAACTATCTGCCGATAAAAAGTCTGTGGTCTGCGGGGGCTCTAAAGCTGCATACTCCATGCATCTGCATCCAGTATATTAGCTAATGAAGAGCCACATTACAAGCGCTAATTATTATTTAACTCCCGTTAAAACAAGATTCATTAATTACCTTAATTAGTCCACTTTAATTAATGCACAGAAGTTTATAAACACAAAACGCTCGTTCAAATACGCAGAGCCTCTTGCTTAAGAGAACGTAAAAATTAATTTGAAATTATCTCTTAAGAATTCCATTACACATTTAATTTCTTCTGTTTGTTTTATATTATAGACCGGGAGATACTGACACAAAATTTCGAGTCATTTGTAACAGGATGGCGGTTCTACAGGGTTCTTAGTACGCAATGACAAAAAGAAAAACGATGGTGTGAACGCTGGTACCGGCGGCTTAGTCGCGTGGGCGTTAGTCGAACTCGTCGGAAAAATAGCGAAAGTCAAACGATTTGTAACACAAAAATTTTAGAATTTACCGATATCCCATAAAAAAGAAGTAGGCGGTAGTGTCATGTCATACTTTTCCGGTGTGACTTACAGCCCGCCATACCGACGCGAATGTGTTGATTTAAATAAAACAATTATTCAACCATTTGTATCAGGCTAACTTTTGCACAGGTAACCATCGTCGTGCAGCCATTTACGAAAATCGCCATGCCATACTTTTCGGACGATTCCAAATGGTCGCCATACCGCCGAAAATCTGCAAAAAATTTTTATTTCGCCAAACTTTTTGTACCAGTATTGCATTTGGATTTTTGGAGAGTATTTGATAAAATGTGACCATTATTATATTTGCCATACTTCTAGTAGGGGGAAAAAGTGCTGTCATACTTGAAAAATTAATTTAGTATTAATTTATATAAGTGAAGATTTCCAACACCTAGATCTTTGAAATTTTGTATATATATTCGTTGATCCTCAAACTTACAGGAAAAATAAGTGCCATACTGTTACAAATCGTTTGACTTTCGCTATTTTCCGACGAGTTCGACTAACGCCCACGCGACTAAGCCGCCGGTACCAGCGTTCACACCATCATTTTTCTTTTTGTCATTGCGTACTAAGAACCCTGTAGAACCGCCATCCTGTTACAAATGACTCGAAATTTTGTGTCAATATCTCCCGGTCTATTAGTAGCAATTAGGGGACCTGAGTAATGGATTGGCGCGGTTTTTATGAAAGCATTCTTGCTTTGCAGAAATATAAAACTAAGATCAACCCGTGGCTTTGCGGCTGTTTATCATATCTATATAAAAATATTATCAATTTTGGTAAAATAAATAAATTAAGAAGTGTGGAAGAGCGAACATATTCATATCTACGCAATTATTTCCTTTCGATTATTATTTTTACTGAACCTTGAAAATTCAATATCTACGTATACTTCTTTAAACACATTCATAGCAAATATTTGTAAATGCTTCATATATTCATTCTTTCCTTTCATTTTATGGTTCTCTTACTATATACTTTACAAATTAATTATTCTTCCTTCACGAAGCACCTATAACAAATGATGTGCCACAAATACTTAAGGCTATCAAGATTAAGTTAAAGTTGTTACTTGCAAGTGCTGAAGTACCCCAAGTATCAACTGCTTTCTGTGTTTTATCGGTGGCAAAAAACTTTGGCATGATTCGCACCGGCTGATTGTGTTAATTGCAACTGCTACGTTCTCAAGGGAAATTCTACATAATATTACTAAACCAAAGTTTGTGGTAACACTTTATGGGTAAGTACAGTAGTTAAATATTTTACCTGCTGATAATGCGATTAAAATAATAAAATAAAATAAGATGTATTATAATCTTTGTAAACTTAAAAAATGAACTTAAGAAAAAAATACAATTTAATAACGCTGTGTAGATTGAAATAACAAATTAAAGATCTTTGGTTATAGACAGAATTAAATATATCTATTATAAGCCTATAAACTTAGTACCTATATTTGAGTAAATATACGGTTTCATAACATTCCTCTATACACTATTACCTACAGCTAATCCCCTTATTTAACGCAAATTTATCAAATTGCACTAACTTTAAATTTAACACGTAACATTTATTCCAAAGCGCCTTGCACGTGCGCTGCAGAAAACCGTGAACTTGCGAGATTGATAACAACCGTTCTGAAATGTACAGTGTTATATGGCACTACAAATGTAGGTGTTTAGGAGTCAATGTGGTTCAAATGATTGAGAATAATTGCTGAATCATGCTGATAAGCCAATCGTATATCTATTAATGGAAGCTTGACTGAATTAAATGCAACATGTTTACCAAAATATAAGTGACATCGCGAGATAGTATAATATGGTGGTTATAGACGCTATAACTTGTAATTAACCATTTATATCCTTATTTTGTTAACCTTATTTTGTTATAATATATTGCTTACAGCGTTACATTCCATGAAAAATTATTGTTATTCAGTGATAATATTTCAGCCAGAGAAGCCAACTGTCTACTCAAGCCGCAAAGAAACTTCAATAATACGAGCATTGCTTAAACGTAATGAAAATAAAAATCAAATACAAAAATAAACCAGACGAGCTGAAAGCTCATAAAGCTCTACAGCTTTACATTTATGCACAATTAGTCGCAGTCATTTTATAATTAAAAAAAAATTACGAATGCAAACTAATAAAATGAATGTTTATTTTATAGAAATATTTTTACGAGCACAAAACTTAAGCCCATCCAGGGCCGTTATTAAATAGGTCCGCTTTTCGAGCGCCGCTTGAAAAATCTCATTAAGCCGCTCAAAACGGAAAGTAATTTTAAACTCTCATTACTCTGTGTGCTCAAAGCAAAACGACAATGCGAGAAACTTAACTGTTATAAGGAGACGGCGGATTTCCGCGGCCGTGTCGCTAAACATTCCGCCATATGACCTAAAAGCTAAAACCGGGCGAAATTCAAATCTCAATATACCACAATATGTATTCATAACGAATGAGAAGATCTATTCAGAGATACTGCATCGACTTTACGAGTTGGAATCCACGCAAGGTTACGATACCGATAGAAAATTTAGAACATTCTATCTATCTAATAAATTTTATGTAGATACCTTACATCATCGTACTATTCAACAAAATACGATAGCTTCGTAACTGTTAAGCCCAGATAAAGTTTGCCTATCCTAAGCCTGTCTACCGAAAACAACCGCAACCATACATTTCAAACTATTTGGGAAAATGTTTGAGTCAATATGGATACTTGGCACATTAAGAAAATCTATAAATTAACTAGATAAACTTTTTTTATTTATATTAAATATTTTATAAAAAATAAATGATTAATTAAATTGAATCAAACAGTAGAAGCAATGTTGTTCCAAACAAGAAGAACCCCTACAGAAATGTATTTTTTGAAAACAATGTGTTAATGTGAGGCTTTTCACTTACGCTTTTCTTTCAAAGAAAACGGTTCCCATTATGAATTTCCTTTGTAAATTAATCGTTAAGCAAACATCGTTTCGAAACGAACGCGAAATAATTAAAAGCAAATATTAAAGAAACCATTAAGGAGTTATACTCCTATATAGACATAGTAGGCCTTTAGATTTAATTTACACACTGCAACATACATATAATTCAGTCCTAATATGCTTCATGTGCTCTTCCGTGCGAAGCACATACATCAAATTTTTACCCATCATCACAACCGCGACAGTGCAACATGAATATTTTCACAGCGGACTAGAGCTTATGCGCTCGCCGTACGGCGTACGGTGACAAGCGCGGGGCTACAGAGACAAACGTAACAGCTAATGAAACAGCAACACCGCGGATTAAAAACAAACTTTCCCCCTTCATTACCATCGCGAAAAACGTCGACCTTTGTTAACGCACGCCGGTGGCCACAAAGGCCGCGAAACTCCAATCCCGAAGAACATGAAGCAGTCCGATGCCGAGCGCCGACGCGACCGCACGTCACTGCACCCGAAATTATTATCGTATCGAAATAAAAATCCAAGTTTCAGTGATCGCCCGCAGTGTTGACAAAACAAAAGTGGTTTATGTATTCTGTGATGCGTAGTGGTTGTCGCGGAAAGTACTCTCGCTCGTTTGTACTAATGGAAACACCGTTGAGGTAAATATTGACAATAGACGGGTTCTGCGGATTCCGAGCGACGACTGATATCCGTTTGACAAGTATTTGCAGTGCTGTCGAATCGTGTCCGGTGCGATTACTGTGTCGGACGCGGAAATTTATTACTGAAAACTATAGGACAGTGTACACACACGCTAACTACTTTTGACACATTTCACATAATGCAGAAACTTTTTATAACTTAAATTTTACAGATTTTACACTTTATCGCAAGTTAAACGCGCTACCTTAGAACTCTTTAATAAGCAAGCGTTTCGCGTACGTTGAACCACAGGGAGATAGAATTAAAAGTCTTTTGCAATTTATAGTGAAGCTCCCTCAGACCTCCTTACGTAAGCATCCAGCTAAACCCCGCCCCCATTTATGTAACCATCCGATTTCGAATCAATTTTATTTGAGTATTCAATTCCACTCACTGAAACAGAGACAATGTTTACCTCTCGACGGACATCAGACATACAGCGCATAAATATGCAAAATGTAATTGTTGCTTTTCTTTTATGAATAGCGCGAGTATTGCGACTGAAACATTCAAAGTAGCTTTTTTCAAGCTTCTGAAATAATTTTTAAATACACAATTTCCACTTACAAAAATTGGAATTCCGTCAATTACGTATAGTGAAACATAGTTAAAATACGAGTAGGCTGTAACTAGGTTGGCCCGACCTTGAGGATGCCGCACGTGATTGTATGCCATGTGGCCGCATGCATATGATGTACTGCGCATGCATTACGTGTCGACCGAATATTTTATACGTTTCCACCGCACGAAGCTCGATAGATTCGTAATTCGTACAGCTCAGCATTTCAGTTTCCAAAATAGGCATATGCTACATTTAGAAGGCGATAACATCGGGTCGATCGGCCTTTGTAACTAAATATAATGCAAAGGTTGCTCGATAACGGGCCATGCTAGACTGAAAACCTTCATCTGTTTTGTTCAACTTTAAAAAAATAATGTTCATGTAAAAGTACTTGTTTTAATAAATTAGGAGATCCTTTTGAATAGTATGACCTATTTCGATTGGTACAAAAAGACTCGGAATCAAAGACAACTCATTCCGCCCGAATTCATTCAACTGGTAATGAAAGCATTCCGGGTAATTTTTCCTTGGGGAGACTGCAGTCAAACGGTTTTACAAACAATGCGCGCTCTGCAACTACAAAATTTTTACTCGCTTTGTACAGGACACAAATCTTTTTCACCGCATAATTTCAGTCGCATTCGTAATATCAAAGACAAACGAGCTGCTCGTATGAAAACAAGAAGAAATCGCCAATTCAATACAGTGACGCAAATGAGCAATAGTAAATCTTTTAGGCCCGCAATAAATCGTCGTTCCCCATTATTGGGACCGGTCGCAAGGTCAACACACCCAAGGACAATCCAAAGGCATTTACAGGCGATAAGCTCCATTACGGCCAATTTATACTGCTTCTAAATAACTCCCACTTGTAACTAATGTTACTGCTGTATTGTGTAGCGAATGGCCAATATCTGCAAGCGATAGTTTGGAAAGCCATCGGCGTCGGTCATCGAAAAGATATTGGATGCGATTCATAACTTTTATACGAGCCAGATACTATTGAATAACTATCGAAAC
>CAJQZN010039559.1:26989-37084 GCA_907164685.1 Colias eurytheme | reverse complement strand
GGTCCCGTCCTTTATGATGTACTTCCGATAATTGTTCGTCTTAACCATTAGGTATATTATTATTATGATTTTCTTAACATATTAATACAAATATTATAACAGCACAAGGTTTTTGAAATCTATTTCGTGCATTAAAAAAATCAACAACATCCTTAAGTTCATCTATCAATTTAAGAACGCAACTTACTGTTAGTTTAGCTGTCATTTTCGTAAAAATTAAAAAGTCAATGTCAGTGTCGCTTCAGTCTGCAAAGTGTCAATATTTATTTATACTTTGTAGAAATAAAGCATTTCGTTTTATTTTAGAACAAACTGAAAGAATGTTATAGTAACATAAATATTACACATTGCGTTGAATGAAAAACGACTTGTAACCTAAAACAGTAACATTTCAAACAAAATGAATTTTCAACACTTCGTATCATTTGTGTTATTGTTAACACCGAATATTTTATTACACTGCGCGTCGGCGGCGGTGCACAGCCATAGCTTGGATAACACGGAGCGGGAGTCGGACGGGGCGTACCGGCCGCGAGATGCAGAGCACTATAACGACGCGGGTCATAACGTCGAGTTTGATCATGAAGCGATTTTAGGTACGGTTTACTTATAGGTGTTTACATTTAACGCGCACGCTGGGTTTTGCAATGCTCAGTTGATAAGGCGAGCGATAGCGAGATGTCTGTGAAACACTCTTTATACATTCTCGTGCCAGCAACACTGATTGTGACTTATTATTACTCGATAGGCAGTGTGAAGGAGGCTGAGGAGTTTGACAAGCTGTCGCCCGAGGAGTCGAAGCGGCGGCTGGAACTGCTGCTGCCTAAGATGGACCTCAACGGAGACAAGTTCATCGACCGGGATGAACTTAGGAAATGGATCTTGAACTCTTTTATGTGAGATAATTTATTTGATTCAATATTCAATATTACTCTGAAAACAAATATAAACCACCTTACTGATTTCATCTAGTTATGTAAACAAAAAATATTCAAATAATATTTAATGGCAACTACTATTCTACTACGAAAAATACTTGTAATAGGATTAATACTTGGCAATCATCTCTCTCAGCAAAAATCCATCTTAATGATTTTAAATTTTTGCTCTTTCTAAAATGATTATAATTTATAATGCATATTATGGTCATTTCATAACATTTGCACCTGAGACAACAGTTTCAATTTGCACAGTGATCAAGCATGCAATTATATTAAGGAAATTCAAGATAAATTAAGTATATTAATTATTAAAACTTTTTCAATTTTATACCTTGAAAATATTAATAAATTTTAATATAGTTAGTGCTTATTTATCTACTAACATATTTATGTAATTTTAATTATCATACACAAAAATTATCAGTAAAATAAAATTGCTCAGTAGTACCTCATAATTTCTTTTGCTATTTTAAATAAGCTGTTGATTTTATCTCTACTGTCTACTATTTTTGCTGTGTATTATCATGCACGTATTGTCTGCTAATCAATTTTGTACCATATCCCCTAGACAAGATAACATCCCAATAGTGGGAATAAGCCTTGGGTTATGTATTTACCAATTTAATTTTGTGTCTAACCGACTATTACGAAATCAGCATGTCTGCTAATTAATCTCGAATCTTATACCCTTATTACAAAGTCTACACCCTATCATGGGAGAAGGCTGAAGAATGCATGTTGGTTTCTCTATATAAATATTACCCTTTATAAGCCCACA
The DNA here is from genome assembly GCA_907164685.1 of Colias eurytheme. Classification (NCBI taxonomy): domain Eukaryota; kingdom Metazoa; phylum Arthropoda; class Insecta; order Lepidoptera; family Pieridae; genus Colias; species Colias eurytheme. Next base: position 35,365 of record CAJQZN010039559.1, on the reverse strand, counting down.
CTGCTGATCGATTTAGAACCTTATCCCCTCAATACAAGGTACATACTACATCCACTACCCCCTGGGAAGGAGCCATGGGTTATGTTGTGCATGGCTTATAATCTACTTTGAACCTTATTGCCTAAATACAAAGCTCATAACTACTGCTCATGGAAAGAACCATGGGTCATAATATACTGCTAAATGACTTTGAACCTTAACCCCTTACAACAAAGTCCACATCTGCAGTAATCTCTCGCGGGAAGAAGCGGAGGAGCGCATGTCGGAAGCTGACGAGGACCGTGACGGGACGGTCACGTGGGCGGAGTACTTGCGCGACTCGTTTGGAGTGGATACCGAGGAGGAACTCAATCCGGAGGATACAGGGGATACTGGCTTGGTAAGTTACGGGAAAGTTTATGCTGATCAGTCTTAGGGGGAAATCATTTCTGGTGGAACAATATGTACAGTAATTATTCCAAATTTCTTTAGAATTATATACTAACACAGTAAAACCACTCCCACATTCTGTTCCCCTGCGAATTCAGCAGTTTGCTGTGAAGACAGGGCCGAAGCCCGAAACATGTAGTTATTGATAGGTATGCTACTTTTTTCTTTTTGTTATTGATTAAATATATTAACAACTAGCTTTCCGCCTGCGGCTTCGCCCGCGTTTTCAAAGAAAAACCCGCATAGTTCCCGTTCCCGTGGGATTTCCGGGATAAAACCTAGCCTATGTTACTCGTGGATAATGTAGCTTTCGAATGGTGAAATAATTTTTAAAATCGGTCCAGTAGTTTATGAGCCTATTCATTACAATCAAACAAACAAACAAAGTTTTCCTCTTTATAATATTAGTGTAGATTGAACATGTCTTATGTATACGAAAACGATGACGCACAATACATTTCTAAAAAACATAACATTTTACATGACATCCATTGAAACTCACAATTCTGCAACTAAACAATAAAACTTACCAATATGCTGTTCCTTTTAATATAAAATAATAAAATATGCAATAAATATTCCTCCTATTTGATGTTTATTGCCAATTGTTCAGAAATTAACAATTATTGTTTAAAAAGGTGTTTCATATGCCATTTATTTTTCGCAAAGGTCAGGTTGTTATTTTGCATTGTAACAAAGAATATAAAATAATAAATGTGCAGAATCACCTTGAAATTTTTTTTAAGATTTATACATTGCTTTTAATGTTATAAAAATGTTATTTTTTTGTTGTTTATTGCTGTAATCGTATTTTTGTGTAGTTGGTTCGTGAAGAGAAGACCATGTGGAAAGTGGCAGACCGGGATGGTGACGGGAAACTGGACTTGGCTGAGTTTGAGGTGAGTTATAGGCTGAGTATGAGTGAGTTGTGGAATGAGTGTGAGTTATGAGGTAAATATGAGTGAGCAATCAGTGCCTTGTGCGTGAGTTTCGCTTATTCCATAATTTTACAGATTCACTGCGATGATAGAATGTAAAGAAAAATAATCCTGCGGCCTACCACAATTATATAATATAATATTTTTAAAATAGAATACTATACGAAAATATTACGTATAAATACATAGATTTATCATGTTACAGGTGTTCACAAACCCAGAAGAACATTCAGTGATGCATCCGTACCTAGTGGCGCAGACGATGCGAGACAAGGACAGCAGCAACGACGGGCTCATTGACTTCAACGAGTATGTGGGAGAGAGAGGTGAGATAATGCACTATGTTGTGTATAGATGAGCCTTATGACTAGAAGTCAGGGAGGGGTCTATCTGTTTTAGTTTTTAGTAGCCTATTGCAGTTTTTTTTAATAGCTTTGATTGGAGAAGGAGTTTTGACAATAAAATAATGATTTATGTATAAATTTTCTATAGGAATTGCCTAGAAGAAATTAGAATCTATTAAATATTAATGTTTATTACTTTTTCACGAAAAAGCTACTGGACGTATTTCGATACAGTAATGACACATGAGCTATAGAAATTTAGAGCTATAGATTTTTCCCGCGGATGGACCCGCGAGGCACAGCTAGTATTATTATTTTTTAACCAAAAAACCTTTCCACCAGGAGTCCAACAAGACAAAGAGTGGCTAATTTCCGAACGTGACAAGTTCGACCACGAGCTGGACTCGAACCGCGACGGTATGCTCGATGAGAAAGAAGTGCACCGCTGGGTCATACCGGATAACACGTGAGTTTATAAGAACAACTAATAAAAAATAAATTCTTGGTAGACAACCTTGGAAAATAACAAAAATAATTGTAAAAAAGTTCTAGTCGACAAACTTGGCTGGGTCATGCCGTTATAATACGTGAGTTTATAGAAAATAACTAAAAAATAGTGAAAAATAATTCTAGTAGACTGTAGATGAACTTGGCTGGGTCATACAGGATAACAAGTGGGTTTTAGACAAAATAAATTAAAGAAAAAACTCAAACTCTAAAAACAAGTTCAACTAGACTTCTTTAAGCGCTTTTGAATAGCTAATTTTCGCCATCACCATACAAAACATCGTCATAATTTTTAATCATCATCACCACCACCCCGAATAAAATATTATATAATAGGTAGCAAATATCTAGGTAGTAGTTATTTATTTTTATTTTCTCCTCAATAAATTAAAAAAAAACAAGCTATTAATTAATCTATATATTTGTACAGATGAATCACTTAATTGTAATTGCATCGATTCGCTACACAATGTTTGCAGATGTGTGAAATTACATTAAAATATTTTTAAGAACATTTATAACAGGACTGAGTCATAAAAATAACATACGTAGGTATGTTGAGTAATGGATTTATAACTTTTCTCGACACAAACGTAAAAATAAAAGAAAAATATTAAAGTTTCTTGTTGCATGAATATTATAAATGAAAATGTAACTCCGTCTATCCGTCTACCTGTCTATGTGTCTCTTTTTCACGCCGAAACAACTAAACCGATTTCGATGAGCTTTTTACAATGATAGTTTGAGACTTTAGAAAGGACATAGGATAATTGTTATTCTGGAAAGTCCGCGGGTGAAGCCGCGGGTGGAAAGCTAATTTACTTTTGCTAAAGTATAAACCATTTGGTTTTATACTTGCAAACGGTTAGATTTTGATACAGTAAAAATGGTGTCTAAGTTCCACAGGCACACAGAAATGTTATTCGAAATTAAAATATTATGTTTTTTCAGTGAAATAGCAGAAGAAGAAGTTGATCACCTATTCGTATCAGCCGACGATGATCACGATGATCATCTATCATATGATGAGATTCTGACTCATCACCACGTGTTCGTGGGCAGCGAGGCTACTGGATACGGCAATGATATCGATAGATTTGATGATGAACTGTAAACTGACCATAGACTGTAGTAGACCATAGATTACTAAGTTTTGTACCATAGACAAGGAATAATTGGAATGGCAACCTAAAAAAAACTTGCATGTTGTACACTACAACAATCGGATAAAAACACGATGCATTTTAAAGCAATCGAATAAGATAAAAATAAGTATGATGCAATTTGTGTTAGTTTGATCCTAAACTTTAACAAATTCGATTCGTAAACAATAAAATAAATAAAATTATTTTGATGGAACTTGGGAACTACTATGATACTAAGCTCTCTTTTATTGATTTCTTAACGACAATTCATCATTATAGAATGTCATCGGAAAATTCAATATTAATCGATTCTACTTGCATAAAGTGTACAAATTGAAAAACCTAAATCTAATTTTTTACAACATTTTATTGGATGCTTTTTTACATCAACAGGATGTTTTCTATAAATGAATATGATAATTAATAAAGGACTTTTTGAAATTGTATGTAAAAAACTGTAAGTAATTCTTATTATAACCCCGAAGATCAGATTTTATATCGATCTTATCGTCTTGGTCAAAGTGTCACTCGCACATTTTTTATAAAAAAATATTCAATAAGACTTTAAAATTCATAAAATAATGTATGTAATATGTCTGTTTTTAAATCGTTTTATACAAAAATATACATGCATACTTTGAAATAAGATAATTATGGCCAGTATGTTAAACACCCAAATTAATTACGAAAAGTGTCAGTAAAATTAGTTTTTAGTGCCATATTTATTCATACATTTCGATCGTTTTATATTGATAATTTTTGTAGTTAATATCAATATAATGCATATTTAACATTTATGTAAGAGAAATTTAATGTTTTTCGTTTATTTAGTTGATGATACCAAATTATGTATTGTTTTTATTTATTGGATCTGTTACTTATATGCCGTAGTACTTTTTCTGTACTTAAATGCCAATTGACACAAAGAAGGTTTTATACAAGATTGTTCAAAGAAACTAGTCAGTAATTATTTATAACACTCAATAAAGTGGTTCGTGGGCACCATCTCCATTCATTTTCCATCGCAATTTTCATAAGAAACAAAAAAATATATTTTCCTATAAACAAGATTGATTGCCATACATTTATTTTAAAGACGAAAACTACAGATTTGCAAAATAACAAACGTAGTATAAAAATAATTATGTTTGTTTTAAGTAATGAGTTTTAATCAAATTGGGGATGGCGCCATTTATGTAATGGAAAGAAACCATCATATATAACAACAACAAATGTATTATTTTATCTTAATTATTTATCGAATGGTATTTAAGTTTTAGTTTAATTACGATGTCGTATGTTTCTTTTAGTAAATAAACGTATATTTACTACTATAATCTGTTTTATTTCATTTTCCTTTCCTTCACTTTTGTACCCTAAAGTATATTATTAAACATTGATGTGTTTTCCAAGTTCTCTGGACTCCCGACTCTGCTTGATGCGTGCTGCATTTTTTTTATATTATGCCATAAACGATCTGCAAAGCCTTTGAGCCAGAGTTTCTACTAAACTTATCAATATTGTGTGTATTAGCCTTTTCATCAAATCATAATTTAAAAAAATGCGAAATCGATTCAACTATTCACACAAGATACCTTGAGAAAGTAAAATACTTTATTTCCACAATATGAAATTAGTGAGTTGATCAAAGTAGATTCGACGCAAATGCATAATTTACTACATATGTGGCATGATTGCGTCAAAAATCTTACTCCCGCAAGTACGTGCGTAGGTGCGTTGACACGCAACATGCCGCTCGATGCGGTGTGCGTGTATCTAAAATGTTAGTTTTCACTTTTCAAAGTATTCGTATGTTTAAGTTTTGTGCCATTTTAGGCTTGGTTGCACCATATTTTAGTTATAGTTCCTCTTTCTTAAATGGCAATTACCTATTAAGTTATAGGTTAAGGTCAATTTGACCAAATTTAACAGAAACGGTGACTTTTACAGTGACAGCGAAATAGGTTGCACCAGCGTATTTTCCATGGTTAAAGTTATCAGTCAAAACAAATGACTACTCATTTTGTATTGGACGCTTCTGACAGTTATTAACGTTACTTTAACCAGCGAAACACGAGCGGTTATAGTGAGTGTTAAACTTAGGTGTTAAAAATTAAAATTATGACGTCATAGCTATAAAACCGTCAATGGTGCAGGGCAAAGTGAGTGGGCAAGAGAGGTAATGAATATATTGTATTTATAACTCGATCAAATCAGTGTCATATGCAACAACTTATAGAGCAGTTTAATTTAAGTGCTGTTCATAGCCTATAGACCGGGAGATACTGACACAAAATTTCGAGTCATTTGTAACAGGATGGCGGTTCTACAGGGGTTTTAGTACGCAATGACAAAAAGAAAAACGATGGTGTGAACACTGGTACCGGCGGCTTAGTCGCGTGGGCGTTTGTCGAACTCGTCGTAAAAATAGCGAAAGTCAAACGATTTGTAACACAAAAATTTTAGAATTTACCGATAGCCCATAAAAAAGAAGTAGGCGGTAGTGTCATGCCATACTTTTCCGGTGTGACTTACAGCCTGCCATACCGACGCAAATGTGTTGATTAAAAAAAAAACAATTCAACCATTTGTACCAGGCTAACTTTTGCACAGGTAACCATCGTCGTGTAGCCATTTACGAAAATCACCATACCATACTTTTCGGACGATTCCAAATGGTCGCCATACCGCCGAAAATCTGCAAAAAATTTTTTTTTTCGCCAAACTTTTTGTACCAGTATTGCATTTGGATTTTTGGAGAGTATTTGATAAAATGTGACCATTATTATATTTGCCATACTTCTAGTAGGGGGAAAAAGTGCTGCCATACTTCATAAATAAATTTATTATTAATTTATAGAAGTGAAGATTTCTACCACCTAGATCTTTGAAATTTTGTATTTATATTTGTTGAACCTCAAACATATAGGAAAGATTAATGCCATACTGTTACAAATCGTTCAAAATACGAATAAAATCATACAATAAAAAAAAAATCTTATACACATTCGCCACCTCCTACAGGTATGGCATTATCACACTTCTATTTATAATCATTCAGGAGTTGTTGAAAAAAAAAATTAGGGTGTTACAAATGGTTCGGCGAAAAAAAAATTTGCAGATTTTCGGCGGTATGGCGACCATTTGGAATCGTCCGAAAAGTATGGCATGGCGATTTTCGTAAATGGCTGCACGACGATGGTTACCTGTGTAAAAGTTAGCCTGGTACAAATGGTTGAATTGTTTTTTTTAAATCAACACATTCGCGTCGGTATGGCGGGCTGTAAGTCACACCGGAAAAGTATGGCATGACACTACCGCCTACTTCTTTTTTATGGGCTATCGGTAAATTCTAAAAGTTTTGTGTTACAAATCGTTTGACTTCGCTATTTTTCCAATGAGTTCGACTAACGCCCACGCGACTAAGCCGCCGGTACCAGCGTTCACACTATCGTTTTTCTTTTTGTCATTGCGTACTAAGACCCCTGTAGAACCGCCATCCTGTTACAAATGACTCGAAATTTTGTGTCAGTATCTCCCGGTCTACTAGTTTGAATGCTGCTTCAAAATAATTTTCAGTAAAAAAAAAACCTTACGAACAAGCTCTCTGAGGCGTGATCGTTGTCTTAGAGCTATTTTGTTTTAATGTTATCAAGGCGCCTCTAGCCAGTTTTTAATAAAAGATATTCATAAAATACAAAGAAATATTTCGTATTAGTGGTTCTAACTAACTTTGAACTTAAAAATTTGCTTCTTATATTGCCAAGCACTTCTATGTTTTTCTAAAGTATCTATTAGATCAATTATAATAATGAGTGAGTGTATGTCATGAGTGTATTCTTATAAGTAATAACTTCATAAAACAAATAGGGTAAACATCAAATAAAACAAGAAAATTCATTTACAATATTTTTTTATTCAATATAATAATCTTAATAAATCCAAAATATTTACACAATACAAAAACATACTATATGACCTTGATCAACGTCCGTCTCCGCATGTTTTCCATATTATTACACAACAAACCATGTTTTGTTAACTTCTACTATATAACTCTAATCTGAAGGATATCAGAAACCGCGTCCTGCGCTTCTAGCGATTACGTTACAACTAAAATATTCTATTTATATTTCATTTACGAATCAATGTTCTCGGAAACCGTTTGGATTTCGATCTATCTACGTTTACAGTTAGCTCCCCGTTCCCGCCAAAGCTATGCGTTAATATTAACAAATCACAGATAAAATAGAATATTTTTAGCTTTTGCACAGATTATATCGAGAAATGTATAATTATTCGCGTACAATTAATTTACATATCGTATCTTAGCGAGTTTACGTGAACAGGAGGCGGTCTGATTACAGCTAAGTATTGCACATTTTGTGGTATGATGTCTATTTTTTTACAATTTAGCAATATTTATTTATATTATTATATAATCGAAATTTCATTTTGCCGATACATTATTTATATTTATAGAACACAAGACATTACACCAAAAAATGATATCGAAAAGCGACGAGCACTTTTGTATTAAATTAACAATTAACATACATTTGTAATGTAAGTCTAAGTAGAAAAATTAATTGATTTACTTTAAGGTTGCTTAATATCAGGGACAATTTGCGTTTCAAATGCTTTTATAATTATAATTCAGTGTTTACTTCAAATCGGAGCACGACTGGAATATATTGTGTGAAATTCACGAGATTGAAAATAAATTGATATTCAACAAAGACATCGCTAACTGCATTTATCTCATAGGTGACCTACACTCGACTCGCTTCGTCAATATACTGGCGATACGCGAGTCAAATGAAAACATTTATCTATACTATAGAATTAAATTAAGTATAATATGTAGAAAGGAATAGAATCTTTGCTATACAAGACAAGATGAAGAGAATAGAAGAGTTGGTCATAGACAATTCACGGGCCCATAGACAATGTAGAATGTCAGTTTGTTGGGCGCCATTACATTATCCGTCGGCCATTTCAATAACAGGATGC
>CAJQZN010039559.1:0-21989 GCA_907164685.1 Colias eurytheme | reverse complement strand
TGTAACAATTACAACTAACTCAACTAAGTGCTTATTAATTAAAATTAATTATATCTTATAATTATCGGTTACAAGATTTATTTAAATCAAACATTTGTATGGCCAATTAATCTTTAAATTTTATTCTACTCGTAGTCGTTTTATTCTACAATTAAACGAATCAAGTACGTCTTTTACGCGAGATGTTTAGAGCATCAGCCATAAAAGTGAACACTGATCTTGTACCGAGACGAAGCCGTTAAACTAATCGCTTGATTAAAAGACTCAATTATCAGTATCCTTGGAGAATGTCGAACATACAAGAGAATCGGTTGTGGTGTAAATGGCGTGAATATAGGATAAAACCTATTAACTTTTATATTTTAAAGTTTAAACTATATGGGCCTTTTTTTTTTTATAGTGGGGAAATCTTCCAAAGATACCCACGGCCCCCGGGGAAGGAGCCGTGGGTTATGTCGGATTCTTACCGACTAAAACCCCACTGTGTTCCGTCGAGCCGCTTTAATGATGGGGCCGCGGGTATTTGTTAGAAATCTTCCGCGACCAAACTATATGGGCCTGCAATCTTGTGGTCTTTTGGAAACATAAAGATAACTTATATGCCTAACTACTTCACAAACATTTTAGAGAAGCTTGTAACTAGATGAATGATAAATAACGCTCTATCTATATATATAAAACTCAAAGGTGACTGATATAGTGATCTATCAACGCACAGCCCAAACCACTGGACGTATCGGGCTGAAATTTGGCATGCAGGTATATGTCATAACGTAGGCGTCCCCTAAGAAAGGATTTTAGAAAATTCATCCCCTAAAGGGGTAAAATAGGGGATGAAAACTTATAGCATGAAAATTTATCGTTTCCACGCAAGCGAAGCTGCGGGCAATAGCTAGTGAAAGTATAAACGTGGTTGGATTATTCGAACAGACCATAAAAAATAACGATAAATAGCCAATACCTCCGCTTTACTTTAAGGGACCAACCCCACTTGGCATTGACGGCTACAACTTGGCAAACCATCAGGCTGACGTAAACACTCGTATGATCGATATTCGGTTTGCTTCTCTAATATCGCCTTGAACTCGAAGACTTATGCGTGCAATGCGATTGTCGGCACACGCACGCACCGATTATAACACATGTTTTACTGCGATTTACATAATACAATATAAATAACTGGAAAACACAATCCGGTAATGAAATGTTGATTGATCTGGCTGGTAAGGGCAGAGAATCTTGTGCAGCGTAAGGCTACCCATTCACTTGCAGACTGCAGTCACAACACGAGGTCGTAATTAGCAAGCGATGCATACGTTTATGAAAAGTAAAGGACACTGGCAAATTTTGTCTTGCTTAATGCATTTATTATTTTAAGATTTTATATCCTTTTTTTAGGAAATGATGAAAGAAATGACATTATGAGAATTTTTAATGATAACTTAGATACCTGCACGTGGTATATCAATAATAATACACACGGATAATATAATTAGATTGGTTATCAAATGATACGCCCGCTACACGTGATTGCTTATCACGTAGCATTAATTAGTTTATTCTTTCTGTATCTTAGTCACTTTATGTCTAATTTATTATTGTTAAAAGTTTAATACAATTGTCCACATTTAATAATTTTATTATCTCATCCTATACACAAAAAAACATAAAATTCCAATAGTATTTTATTATGACGCTCGCGCCACGGTGTCGAATATTCGGGTTTCACGGTCGCCATGTAAGCAGCTTGAGGATGCGCAAGGAAACAATCATCTTGTACATATTATTAAGTCATGAATTATCTAAAATACCAAGAGCATCATCTGAAGATCATACACGTTTTGTTCAACGAAAGTGCCTTCAAAAACTTAGCACCATCCATCAAGGTGGTTCAAATATGGCCGCTAATGAAGACGTCAATCGCGAGTATATGAAACACAATGATCTTCGACCGTGACCGAGTAAAGACGCGTGACAATGTATACTTGACAATAATTTTATCATTTACCGGGATGTTACCTTGCTTAACTTTTCGTAATACCTCCCTATTTGCGGCCAATAAAGACCAAGAGACAGGCAATCAATTCTTAAAATACTTAACATGACACACTCATACTTTTGAAAAGGACACTATAGGACACTCAAAAAAGAGATTAAACTTGTAAAATACATTTAGAAGTATGTAAATACGAAAAACTATTGCCTTTAAGACAGTTTTAATTATAACATAAAGTAAACCAATATGCAAGTTTCAACATACAATCAATCGCTAATTTTCCACAAATCATTATTGATGAATTTCTCTATTTCCTTGTTCAGATTTACGTGATGTTCTTTGCTTCAAGTACCTATTTCAAAGTTTCATTCTTGTGTACGACAATTCCCTAATCCTTTGTAAAGAATCCTACACTCCCCATAAACGGGACAAGTGGAGTCAAAACCACAATACCTGCAACTTCTTATCAACAAACAAAGACTCAACCATAAAACCATCTTATATTTCACACAATTGGCAAATCAGCTTATCACTTAGCGAATAGCCTTGCTTTGTGTCGCTGTAACGTGCCGCTCATATTGCGAGATCAAAAAGTGGTCTAGAGATGGTCTCTTTTTGTGACCAAAGTGCAGAAAACTATTATAAGGGGGTATTATTGCATTTATGTATTTTGCAGAGGAGTAGATGACCAGCCTTTTGTGGCCAAATAAAGACGGGTTGCACTCCGGGAGGGCCGGCAGAAGTGAAAACTTGATTATTAACGTTGAGCATGTTTGATATTTTGGAATGGTATCCGTCTTACGCTTTTTCGATCAGGTCACGTGTCCTGACGCGAGTTTAAGATTTTATACCCATTACAGAAAAAGTGCTCAACGCCGCTAAAGAAGTTTTCACTTCAACAAGCATTCAGTCTATCAGAATATAAACTATATTTTTTTGTTTATTATATAACTATATTTGTACTACTGCAACTGTACTAAGGTCTGGCCAGTCAAGCCTTTCCAAAAGCTTACCCACATTTTACAAACATGAAATAATTTATATAAACAAAAACTTTAAAAACTAATTCATTTACACATATAGCCTTGACATTTAAGTTATTAATTAGCTACATACCAATTTATTTATTTAACCTTAAATTACCTACGCTTCTAAACCTAGTAATGCTAAAACAAGACTGCAAACACTAGCTTTCGTGTTTCACATCGATAAAATGCCGGCTGGGACTCAGAACTCATACAATAATTACGTAGAAAATGCGAAAACAATTCTAGCTTCGATCGATAGTATACAGCTACTAACACTAACCCATGTGTTAGAAATACATATCAACAAAATTTTGTAATTTTGTCAAAATTCGAAGTATTCGGTCATAAGTTTATCTTTCTTTCTTTTTCTAACCATTAACGGGAAAGGGAATTATTTTAGCCGTGAAAAACAACGACTACAATTATTTGTACAAATATAATATTTAAACATGCTCACAAAATGCTACATTAGAACATACTGATAACCAAAATTCGTACTATACATAAAGTGAACTTCTATAAACGCCGAAGTCTTAGTAACTTTTAGTGGATTATTTTAATTAACAAAGAATTTGGTTAATATTTAGGCTAATCTCTAATTTCCTATCACTACATTACTAGTGATAACTACATTACCTATGCGTCACTTAATTATTATAATTTATAATCGAACAAAATTCATAGAGAAAATATAGTTTCAACGCCTACGCACATCTATTCTTTGCTACGTAGGTAAGTAATTAAAACGTATGTATAAATTAGTTTTAACATAATAATACGAAATTATTTAATAATCACCGTACCATTTAAAAATCAAATATTGTGCGGCGGATAGAAATTCTTATCTTAGAATCGGACGGAACTAAATATAATAAAATACAATTCGTATTGTTTTACATATGATTCATGAAGCCAACATTCATTTCATAGCTTCCGATTTAAAGAAAACATTTAATAGCATGCTTATACTGCTACTCTGTCTGTCTAGTCGTTTTTACCATTACACAATTTCTATTAACAAAAATAAAAACAGGAACCCCTTTAAAATTGCACTGTTTATATTACTAAACAATATTCTATGACTGACGTCTGACTCTGTGACTATTTTATACTATTACCTACTAGATATTTTCTATTCATGTTTGCGATTAACAGTTTCTCAGAAAAAAAATCTGATGGTACAATATTGCACAATGTTTTTTGAGCACTTTAAAATGTTATCATTATTTGGATGAATATTAGAATTCAGAGAACGAAAGATAAGGATTTTAGAATTTGGCTTGGAACTCCACTACTCGAGAAAGAGCTTTCTTTAAGAAGTCTTTAGGTCTTTATCATAAAGTACCACTTAGAGTGATTAACTTTCTTGATATTCCAGTTTCGAGACGTAATTAATAAACAGGTTAATCTCCCCGTTACACCTCATCAATTATAGAGATTACAACTAGATGGAGTCAGTTCGATTCTTGTTTCGATCAAGATGACATTCCTAAAGTTCTTATCACTGATGCTGCTGTATCGAAATTCTCGACGTAGGTTAAAAATTATAAATTTAAAACTCGAAACAAATCCAAAATGTTAACGTTATAGGATTATGCTACGAAACGAGCTTTAGATTTAGCTTTGAGATTATGCTAACGAAAACAAAAATTCGGATTTTGGAAGTCCCCATGATAGCTAAGTCTTATTGCCTTGTGTTTAAGTGACCGCCTCCTTGGTTCAGTGGTTGACGCGTGAGCGAAGAACCGAGGGGCCCTGGGTTCGATTCCCGGTGGAGACGAAGAAAAAAAAACGTCTCGGTCTGGCAAGACACAGAAGGCTGATCACCTACTTGTTCCTAAAGAAAATCGATCAGTGAACCAGATGTATAATGCATCTGCCCCTTACCCCTCTAGGGAACATGGGATTTCACTTATAGCTAAGTATATTTTTACTGAAATTTAATAGATTAACATCAACTCCACAAAAAGCCCTATAGAACAAAAATGAATCAACGAGGTCAACAAAGATACACACGGTAAACATATACAAAACCCGATGTTTGCACCGGCGATTAAATTAAGCATTCAAAGATTGTATATAAAAAAATTGGTTGTTTGTAAAGTAGGTTTACGATCGAGATGTTTACGTGATAACATAATGCAGTGGCAGCGCTCGAGATGAGACGGGAGATCGGTCCGTCTCTCTCTCGTTATACCTGCGATCGCGCTCGTGAGGTTTTGGTGTGACACAAGTTTCTGAACATGTCACCCGACTAAAACGGTTTTAAAAACGTTATCACGTTAAAAAATAATCAAATAATTACCTGATTAGTTATGTCGTACACTACAATGGCCGCCTGCGCACCTCTGTAGTACATCGGCGCTAGACTGTGGTACCTGCGCAATAAAAGATAACAGATTTATATATTGGAAAATTCTAGATTGGTGAATCGTATGTTTGTTTTATATTGTTTGTTTACTCCTAATTCTAGTAGTAATTACGCAAAGAATCGAATTATGTGTAGAATTTCTCATATATACAATAAAGACTATAGAGAACTAGATGTTTTCCTTTTATCAAAGCAAAGATTTATAAAAGAAATTAACAAAATTCACATACAATTCGGCTTTAGTACTAACATGCAAGTCCAGACAACCACACATTCACATCACACTAACACTCACACACACACACACACTCACACAAAGGGAGATTTCAGATTTAACTGTTTAATTATTCATTAACCTTTCTTAAGATATTATATAATTCACCAAAACATGTAATACACTGATAATATGTCATTTAAAAAATTAACTAGTAATCTGAATTGGCTCTTAGTTCTGTACTAATATATTAAAAATTGTTACTTATTGTAATGCTGTATGATTACAAAGAAATAAATAAATAAATATTGCCAGTTTATGGTTCGAGAAGTTGTGATTATAGTAAGACTTTAATATAATATAAATTTAAGCACTGCACCATAATATTATTTAGCCATAGTATCTAAACAGACAATAGCCGCACTTTCTGATTATTTTTAACTAGCTGTGCCCCGCGGTTTCACCCGCATTGCTCCGCTCCTGTTGGTCTTAGCGTGATGCCTTCCTCGATAAATGGGCTTTCTAACACCGAAAGAACTTTTCAAATCGGACCAGTAGTTCCTGAGATTAGCGCGTTCAAACAAACAAACAAACTCTTCAGCTTTATAATTTTTAATAATAATAAGACAATGATGTTAGCTTTAAATTTTGCAAAATTGTAAACACTATATTTCTCAATGTGTTATGGCGTCTTTGAAACAACTTCATACTAGCATACTTATTCAAACATATTTCAGTTGCAATAATTTAACTTTACATCCCTGTTAATATATTCTGTTTCCTTTGTAACATTACTAATAATTATTGTATACAATACAATACTGATGACACCGGTGCTCACAATTACAGCAAATTGCGTTCTTACGTTATGATTAGCATACCACCACAAAAGATTAAACGGTAAACCCTCCTACTTCTACACAAGGGAAATCTTTCTAGTGGTCATTACGACAATTTTTAAAATAACGTTTTTCACTAAATATCAGTATATTCCTTTTTACATCTAAACGGTTCAATCAATGTTGATACATTTCATGTTGTGTTGTAAGTTGTTTAAAAGCAAAACATTCATGTGATTATGAGGAGGATTACGTTCATAGAATTGATAAGATTGCGCCCTAAAATTATTGCAAAAATTAAGGCATCTTATAAATCTTTCATAAAGATAAGATCAAAAAAGCTACTTTTGTATCAGGGCATCGATCCATGAAGGTTCAATGTATGTATTAAGATTGTAACGAAAAAAACATAAAATATAATGGCGCCGATTATGACCGCCTCGAGAATGCTTGTTTACATGTGTAAATAACATTATAATAAATAAATGGTTTCAACATTGTTATACACACTGTGCAAATTTCATTCACCCGCTATTTATAACTAGCACTCCCACCCGGCTTCTCTGGAGAATATATATGTACGTTCAAGAAATAGGTATGTAACATCATAATACTATTCAATTTTTTTGGTTAACCAGAGAGTATCATTTCTCTCCCAACACACGAACCTTATAAATCATTAAAATCCTACTATGTATAATATTATAAATGCGAAAGTTTGTTACTCTTTCCCGCAAATACCACTGAACCGATTACAATGAAATTTAGCACACATATAGAGGGTAACTCGGATTAACACATAGGATAGGTTTCATCCCGGAAATCCCACGGGAACGTGAACGAAGCGAAGCCGCGGGCGGAAAGCTAGTACTAAAATAAGAAAGAGTTATGATTTCAAAGGTTTGAGTGTTTTGTGATATTCGATTCTTTTAAAAATTTCATATGTTTCAAACGCTTTATAAGCGTGTTTATCAACAACAACTTCAATAAACATTCACTCACACAACAATAATTTTTAAAATAAACCAAAATAGATAAAACGAAAACATGGAAAATTTTGTCTGAACATTTTTTATTTAATTTATAAAACCTGTTTATCTTATAACTATTTATATTCAGAACTTAAATGTATCACTCTTTATATCAGCTAATACCGTACTATTTAGTATGTAAATTGTGCCATATTATACCTAGTTATTTTTTACATAAACAAAATGTATATACATAATTTAATAATGTATAAGTAATTATGTAATTATATGGTGTAATGTGTTGTTTGAATTAATTAATATTTTAGACATAAACAAGTATTTTCTTAAAAACATTACTTACATTTTACCTCACTTGTAAGAAAAGTTATTATAGATTACATACAACTATCACTATAGATTCATTATTATCGACAAAAACTTGTGTAATTACGTTTTTAAGACCATCATAAGCCAAATATAAATGAATTACCTCTCCTGCCCCGCCGTGTCCCAAATCTCGAACTTGACGGTGGTATCGTCGAGGCAGAGCGTCTGCGTGAGGAACGCCGCGCCGATCGTGCTCTCCTGGTACTCGTGGAACTGGCCCTTCACGAAGCGCAGCACCAGCGACGACTTGCCCACCGCCGACTCGCCGAGCAGCACCAGCTTGAACTGGCACACCTTCGTCTGCGGCGCGCCGTTCGGCCGCTGCGCACCGCTCCTGTTTGTTGCCATCGCCTTTGGGGAGAATAAAAAATGACGTGAGACGTTTCAAATTGGCGCCAACTTTTGTTTTGCACGCCTCATAAGCGAAGCGTTGAGGTGGGTACTACTGTCACTTCGCGCAAAACATCTGATTTTTCAAACTTAAAATGTCTTTATGTATCATACATTGCACTTGTAAGATAATACATACACACACATATTAAGAAAAAACACTATTTTTAACGTACATGATATTTTTGATGTCATTTTTGTTATTTAAACTAGTTAAAAAACAGTTTAAAAAAGTTCTGTCTTGGACGTCCGTGTGTCTGTATGTGCGGATCCTTTTTCTTGTTAACACGATAGCGACCGAAATACTTTACTAATCGAGTCTTTTTTTTTCTCTTACGCTTGAGTATGCTCAGGAATAGAACCCTTTCATTTTTCAGGGTCTGATTCGATGTGGTTTAATTGTTATTAAATAAACAAAAATAATAATTAATAAATATTTATTAAAAAAAAATTATGAGGCGTGCACTTTTGGATTTTCCAAATTTTTTTTTTTTTTTTTTGTTGATTTTGGCTACTACGCACAGCCTTTGTGTTGCCATCGCCTGCGATGTAAAAAAAAATAGAAAATAGCGTTTGAAATTTGAATTTGACGTTTCGATTGTATCTTATATTGGCACCGAAAAAATATTTAGGTAGAAATATTGATTATATCGAGAATAAAATAGTTGAGTATGAAGATAAAAATCTACTCAGAGTACCTATATCGAGATAACAAATCTAACCAACCAAGTTATGTTAATTTTGTTTTTATACAATAGGTCACATCTAAGTTACTGCGAGATGAAAAAATCAAATCATCCTCATTCAAACAAATTAACGACAATAAAAAACGTAATCGAAGTTAACTCGACAAAGAATAAAAAAAGCCTAGAAAAATACATAAAAATGATTAGCAACGGAAACCGAGATGTAGGTGTATTGTTACAGATTAACGCTTCAATCTTTTAATAAAAAGGCCATTTAAAAGCATTAATGCGGGATGACCTTTTTTAAAAAATCTAAATAAACTTTAAACTAGATTTTCTAGTTATATTATCAAACTTAAATTATTTTTGTCAGCCCATTACGAATGATTCCCTGAGCCGGCCTTAGCGTTGAACGTACATTTGCTTGAGCGAGAAAACCTACGGGAGGATAACTAGTTTCACATAATTATTTGCCTAACCAGATCCAGTTTAATCCAATATCACTGAATAATGTACACCTCTTTTGACATCAATCTTTTACCATTAACTACAACACCAAGAAAACCTAATGGAGAAATAGACACTATTTACAATACGATTCCGAGTAAAAAGCGTCAAGGTCGCATAGATTCCGTCACAAGGTGAAGGCTCGTATCGAGATGGTTTCACAATCACTAGGATATTTCTCACTTCTCAGCAGTGACGTAAGGCATCGGCCGAGTACGTAACAGCCGTGGGTAGCCGTTCTTAATAAATTTTATTGGATTAGCCGCTTACGGAGAGACGACGACGCTAGTGTACTTATAAGTAGGCAATGTGGCATCGAAAGATGCACGAACCGGTGCTCATTGAAAGACAATTTCACCAGCAATTCCTTCTATTGAAAATCTTCCCTACTTTCAAACATTTTTTTTTTGGGTAATAGAATAATAGTGCTGGTCTATCCCATATTTTATTCCTCCTTGCTTATAAAAAATGCAAATGTTGCTCAGAAATTGTTTTCTCTGAATGGACTGACATGAATTTGAAAGCATAAATAGCCTGAACTTTAGGCTTTTTAGTCACGAAATTTTAAGTGACGAAAATAAGGTATGGAAACTTATATCGGGAATGGGTTTCGCGTGATATCGTGGAGTGCACGCGAGTAAAATTATTTACTAGATACATGTAATAATATATAAATTTCAATAATTAGTAGATAAGTGTTATTTATATGTACTCATCTAAATAAATTATGAAACGTAAAATTTCGGGAATTTTCACTTTGTAGGTTCAAATATTATCCATCAACATATATTTAAAACAAAATGGTCCAAAATACAAGGGAACATTCTTAATACCTTGCCCCACTGAAATAAAATTTAATCATACTATAATTCTATGCCAGCAGAAACAACAAAGACATTCAATGATAAAGCGTGAGTAATCTCTGTCTCAAGTATAAATATGATAAATTGTATTATGATAACTCATGTAAACACAATTATAATATGTATATATGCAAATTCTTGACATCTAAAAATTATTATTTATTATCAAATATCAAAGTATCTATCAACTATCTCAGTCTAACAATTGATTTATGTTAAAAACTAGCTTTAAATACTGGCCTCGCTCACGTAGTTCCCGTTCCCGTGGGATTTCCAGAATAAAACCTATCCTATGTTTTTAATCCAAGTTACCCTATATGTGTGCTAAATTTCATTGTAATCGGTTCAGTAGTATTTGCGTGAAAGAGTAACAAACACACACACATCCTTACAAACTTTTGCCTTTATAATATATATTAGATATTAGATTAGATTAGATATTAGAAATATTAGATATGTATAATTGTATAGTATATACATATATGCAAATTCTTGACATCTGAAAATTATTATTATCAAGTATCAAAGTATCTATCAACTATCTCAGTCTAACAATTGATTTGTATTAAATATTATAACATAGAAGAAACTAAAACCATCCAGTAAATATAATAAAAGTCCATACAAACTATGTTTAAAATTTAAATGAATGAAATCTGTGGCTATTTATGTTATGTCAACAAATATAATTAAGAAAATTTTGTAATAGACAGAAACCTGATTTTAATAGACATGGTGATTAAAAATAACTTAGTCAACTTTTACTTTGAAATAACAATTATGTACCCGCATAATGTAGACAACAAACCTGTCAATATAAGTCAATTTATCTTGAAAATCAATTACCTGACAAAAGTATGGTTAAGGTGTTAGCATATTAATCTTCTAAAGTTCTATAACATTTTAAATTGATTGGAGAATATTGATACCTACTAAGTGAAAAATATCTTGCTTTTTAAGACCAAATTTTGGTGACCTCACTATGAAAATTTGACATTTTTATTTGACCTACACCTCGATTTATTATTTATTCTTATACACTAGTTAGTTCTATTTTATATTAGTACATACAAAAGATAAGTTCAGAATATGGCTAACTTAGCTATGTATATGATTTTTAAAATATATAGATATTTAAAAAGTAAATACTTTTTGCTTTACAACAGATACATATCAGTATTTGCAGTTTTCTATTGTAACATATTTATTTTTAGCTTCATAGAACCATACGCATCCACACATAAACCAATTAGAAAACTAAGTATACGCAAGGTGATAAATTACATTTTAAAACACATTTTTCTGAACATAAAATGATGTAAATGTAAGATTTCTCATATTGTTGTTAAGAATTTGTAAATAATAAATTATTCATGAATGCTATAGTTTACATTCATCTTATTCAATAGAACTTTCATTTCACTATCATCTGCATTCATGTGTAGCATTGTGAATCAATAGCAGAATAATTAACATGCTTATATTTATAATTGTAATAACATTATCTTGTTATTTTTAATAGAACCAAGAGAAATGTTAATCTTACTACCACTTTATCTATACTAATATTATAAAGTTGAAGAGTATGTTTGTTTGTTTGAAGGCGATAATATCGGGAACTACCGGTCCGATTTGAAATATTCTTTCAGTTAGATAGCCCATTTATCGAGGAAGGCTATAGGCTATATATCATCACGCTAAGACCAACAGGAGCAGAGCACTGCGGGTAAAACTGCGGAACAAAGCTAGTAAAAAATATTTTTAGACATTAAATAGCTGTTATATTTATATTTCATTAATCTTGTGCTTGTTTTACAAAATATATGTGGAATATTACTTATGAATTTTGTGTAATTATAATCAAATTAAAAATATCAGTTGATGTTGAAATAAGTTCTCAGGTAGTTTTAAACTAATGAAATAAGAAAGATTATTGCTGGGAAACATTGCATCTTATTTATTTTACTCTTTAAAAGTTTTGAGTTTGTTCATTGCGTTATGGTTGCTAATACAACAGATAATAAAGGTAGATTACAATTTTTGTTTATATGAGTCACCACAGCATTGTTTCAAGTAATAATTATAAATTTCCAACGAAATTATCACTCGACATTTTAAATTCAAGGTTGTTTCAAATCATATCAGCCAGACAACTAGCGAGATCAAATTATCGTTCGAATATTAATGGCTCGATTAATTACGATTTTTTACTCACCAGCCAACAACGACACAAAAACACAATTTGACACCATTGACAGTCACTATATCCTTGAATCCTTATCTCTGTATTAAGTATATAGTCTATGCCTTAATGACGAGTGAAAATACAACGCAAACACATTTCAGACGTCGGTACAAAACAAATGTAATAAAGAAAATAGCGAAAACGGTAAACAGGCCCGCTTATCTTTGCGTACGTATCATTGCGATCACAAAGAACACTCAACAATGACACTATCAGTAATTATTTAATGTGGTTATGGGGACACGACTTGATTTTTTAAAGATTACTCGTATCGTCTTGTCGAAAATGCGTCTGCTGATGATGACTAACCGATTCAGACCGTATCAATTCATTTCCTCGACTGATCGGTCAGTGAATCGCCCCCTAGTCAGCTGGAGTTCACAGAATCACTCGTTAAACTTAATAAAACCACCGCTCATTCAGAACAAGTACTGTAAGCGCTTACACGATATCTTGTCTACAAGAACTAGTTTCTATTCGACATTTATTCGATAAAATTACGCATTTACTAGAATATAAGGATATGAAAGACGTACCCTCCCTGTTATTAAATCGCCGTAATACACTTTTTGTTGGGCGACAAATCCTCACAAGGTCGCCGTGGTTCCGATAATTTCATTAATTACACTCTTATAAGAATTTAATCATTAATTGAAACGCTAAACTAAAAAATCTAGCACAGAAATGCAAAATGACCACGAACAAACATGGAAGCGAGAGAGCGAGCAAGAAGACAATTAGAAAAATATAAAATGTTGTTTATGGTAAAGAAAGTGTTGTCTACTCTCTTTGAAATATGAAATGATTTTTTAAAATTAAGTAAAAATATACTACATATTATAGGTCTCCTATATTGTTGGCCGTTATGATTAGTAATAATTATTAATTTGCGTTTATTCTTTGTGTTCAGGATATATCCGAAGAGAGATTAAATATTATTTTGAAAATTGTTGAGAAATGATACTGGATATTATTTACATCATTTTATATAATTAATTGTGTATTTATGTGGTGTATTTAATCATCTGATGACAATCATTTTGTGATATCTTTTTGTTTATCAATGATTTTCTAAATAATATTTTTATATAACATTCTTAATACTTTTTTAGATAATCTGTGGTTCGTCTTGCGATGACATTTGACGTTTATTTGTTTATTTGACTTCAAAGTTCAAAAGTTCAAATTGAATTGGAAAACAAAATACGACATTTCTATTGTATTATCTAATAAATAAGTGAGAAGTTTAAAGTGTCTTCTGATATAACACACAATATCAGCACAACTTGCGAATTCTGAACCTCTAGTTCACATATAAACTACAGCATATCTTTTCATTTTTAAAATATGGATAGCAAAGTGCGTCGCAACGGACGTCTGATTGATATTGTGGATGAGGAATGGCGAGCTGAGGTTCTGCCACACGAAGATATCCAGGTGCCGTTAGAAGAACTGCCTGATCCAGAAGCCGACAGCGCTGATTCTCACTTGACGCTCAAGGAGCAGAGCTTGCGATGGCAGGAAAATTTCCCTGAGCCAGCAAATAACGAACAAAACTAATCAGTTTTTAATTTCCGATTTATTGTTATTTTTGTTTTAAGATATGTTATTCCTTTGCATCTAAGTTTATTTAAATAGAACATTTACTTGTATGATATTGTGTCCAATTTTAATAAAAACAAGTCACGTCAAAAACATGTATTGTTTCAACTCATCCGTATAAATAAACATGAAAAGAATTATTCAGTTCTTTCAATTACAAACCCAAAAAATAAAACAGTCCTTGCATGATAGGTACACATTATCTATTTTGGTTTAAATGGCCATAAAAGTTTAAGGCGGAATCCTCCAAAAGTAAGCAAGTGAATTAGGGGCAAGTTGCTCAAATACACTGTATGGAAATGAGTTACAATGTCATAACATTCTTCTGGGTCAAATACTTCTTGGCCATCCGGGGAATCCTGAACAAAATTGAATATAAATATAAACTAAAATCAATCATCAACTCATCTTTATTCAATTTTAATAATAATACATATGGTCAAATATTATTGTATCTCATAGATATTTTGTAAATTAGTATTTTCATTGAAATTTCTCTCACTAAATTAAATTATCCCCAATACAAAAACATTAGTAATATTTGTACCTCTATTGTATGCCTTATCATAATTTCCTTAAAATATTTCCAAACTGCTGCTGGTGGTGTCCAGTAATACCACTTGAAATACAAGTGTGTAGAAATATAAAGTGTCATAAGACAGGCTAGTTTCTCAGCAGAGAAGTCCCTTTGTGCACTATAGTCTATAGTTTCCATCAGGAAGCTTATTAAAAAGTTCTTTTCGGAAAGTTGATAATTTGGCACAACATTTTTTTTCACTAGGAATTCACCTTGAGAGAGAAGTTAAAATTGAAACAAATATAATAATTGGTAATCCTATTCTAGCTTAGTAAATTCAAATTCAAATCATTTATTGCATACCAATACATTTATACATACATATTAGCAATCTTATACAGATATTGCAATACAATATGTCATATTATATTAAAGTTAAGTTTTCTGGCCTTTTTAAATTCAATACTAATACATAATATAAAGATTTGCAGTTTGCACCTACGCGCACTTAATAATTAGACAATATAAAAAGAACGAAATTAAAATCTTAAGACATGCGCATACTATAAGACGACAAAACAGTAGTAGTAATATTCTATATGCGAAATTTTCTGAGGACGGATGTATATATGTGCAAATACTACTGAACCAATTACAATGAAATGTAGCACACATATAGTAGGTAACTTGGATTAACACATAGGATAGGTGTAATCCTAGAAATCCCATGGGAACGGGAACTATGCGGATTTTTCTTGGAAAACCCGGGCGGAAGTTAGTTTTTGATATATATAATTATATAAACTGCTGGCTTTAACTATAGCCTATTTATAGGTCTATTTTATTTACCTAATGAACTTTTCAAACAGTCGCTATTCGCACGAGAAATAATTTCGATAACATCACTTTCAGAGACGATTGTCCCAATCAGTAATTTCGGTCTGGCTTCATGCTCCGGTTTTCTAAACGGTGGTGCTTCATTCTCTTTTAAAGAATGCAAATAGGAAGGAGCAGATATTTGGATCGTTAACTTAGTGTCTCCCGAAGTTACCGCGGGTATAATAGGGGCTGATGCTGCTTTTATTTTATCAGATTCACTCCCTGTATCTAATGTGCTTGATTGCGAATGTAGCACAGTCTCCATTATATTAGAAATTTCAAATTACATTTATTATAGACCTAACAAGTGCAAATGTAAATAATAGTTGTCAATAGATGAAGACACAATGAAGATGTTTCATGTCACAGTTTCATGTCTTTAGTGAATAAGTTTGGATTTAAAGAGGTTGTACAATGTACATATTTAAATGGACTATCTTCTTTATATATAAAAATGAATCGCAAAATGTGTTGGTAAGCGCATAACTCGAGAACGGCTGAACCGATTTCGATAATTCTTTTTTTATTATATTCCTTGAAGTACGAGGATGGTTCTTATGTAGAGAAAACGTAAATATGTACCACGGGCGAAGCCGGGGCGGACCGCTAGTTATTAAATAAAATAACTTGTTTCCTTATATAAAAGATTTATTTCGAACTATACATAATGTACCTAATTTCATGACTTAATCATATTGTGCATGAGCACTCTTACTATCTATTTGTTTTAATTCTATTACTTTCGTATCGCTTTGAACTCCTTTCCTTGCCTATTTCTTTTTCTTTCTTATCATAAGAATCCCAGTATCTACCTAGTTCACGTGGTTCACTATCATCTCTATTTTTGTTATCACTTTTATCTTTATTTACCTCATCAGTTTTTCTTTTATTTCTCATTTCCTTTCTGTCACCTTCTTTGTTATATTTGTCTTTTTTAATTGTACTTTGCTCTGGAGATTCATCGCGTATTTTTTCTACTTTTCCTTTAGGCTTAAGATCGTGACCATTTTCTTTTGGGTTTTTGACTTTCTTCCCTTTTTTTCTACTTTGATCATCTTCAGAATCAGAGCTATCTTTTTCTTGGCGCTTTGTATTTTTACGTTTCAGAGATTCATGTTGAGTATCGTCGCTTTCACTATCGTCGCTACTACTGCTGCTGTCGCCACTGCTACTGCTACTGCTCTCGCTGCTGCTGCTGCTACTGCTACTACTCTCTTCGTCCTCACTGCTACTGTCCTGTTTCTTCTTTTTTCTTTTATCATTATTTTTATTTTTACTTTGTTTTATATCCATATCTTTTTGTCGTCCTGATTTGCCGCCCCTATCTATATCGGTTCTACTTATAATATCAAATTCATTTAACGTTTTATTAGTACTAGTATTGATGTTTCTTACTTCACTTTTCAAGTTACTCTTTCTTTTTATATCAAATTCATTGAATTGGTCACTAGCCTTCCTATCTTTTGTTTGTTTATGTTTGTCACTATCGTTACGATGTTTCTTATCACCCTTTTCTTCTATTAAATCATTTTCTCTAATATCTTGCCTCTTTTTTTTACTCTTCTTATGCTTTTTGCGCATATCATCATCATTATCGGTATCGTTTTGTCTCCTGTCGGTATCATCTTCACTACCGCTATCATTAACGCGCCTGTCTTCCTCCTTATGATTGAGTTTTTTATCGCTAACATTTCTGTCACTACGTTTCCTATCTTCTAGCCCATCATTGTTTCGTCTATTAATATCCTCTCTGATAGAGTGTCGTCTGTCGTGTACCATCTCGTCACGTTTATTATTGTCATCTTCTTTGGTAGTACGTCGCTTTTTCTCTTTTCTCTCTTTACGTATTCTAACATCATCGTCGTCATCATCATCATCGGTGTCGTTTTGTCGCTTATTTTCCACCCTCTCATCACGTGTTCTATTGTCTTCTCTGTTATTACGTCGCCTGTCATTTTCTCTATTGTCTCGTTTTCTATCATCATCATCCCTGACATTGCGCCGCTTGTCTTCCACTTCCTCATCGTCATCCCTGTCATTGCGTCGCCTGTCATCGACTCTCTCTTTAGGTTCTTTATCGTTATCCCTACCACTTCGCCGTTTGACTTCCACCTTTTCATCACGCCTTCTATCATCATCCCTTTCCCCACGTCGCCTATCGTCGTCTCTCTCATTAGGTTTTTTATCATCATCCCTGTCATTGCGCCGCCTGTCTTCCCTCTTTTCATCGCGTCTTCGATCAACATCGTCATCCTTATTATTGCGTCGCCTGTCCTCTAATTTCTCTTGGCGATTGCTTTCCACCCTCTCATCTCGTGTTTTATTGTCATCTTCTCTGTTGTTACGTCGCCTGTCATTTTCTCTGTCATCACGTCTTCTCTCATCATCATCATCCCTGTCATTGCGCCGCCTGTCTTCTCTCTTCTCATCGCGTCTTCTATCATCATCCTCATCCTTATTACGACGCCTGTCATCTAATATTTCTTCGCGTCTTCTTTCATCGTCTTCTCTATCACGGCGCCTATCACACTCGTCCCTGCCATTACGTTGACGATCGTTCATGTTCTCACGTCTCTTATCATCATCCCCTTTGTCATTACGTCGCGTATCATCATCATTTCTGTTATTACGCCGTCTGTCATCTAATTCTTCACCCCTTCGTCTATCATCGTCCTTTCTCTCATTACGACTTCTATCATCTGCTCTCTCATAACGTCGCCTGTTGTTCTCTTCTCTGTCATTATTTGGTCTTTCATTATCTTCCCGACCATTCCGTCGTCTGCTATCACTTTCGCTGTCTGGGCGTCGTATATCATCATCCTCCCTCTCGTAGCGACGTTTACTATTTTCCTCTCTATCATTACGTTGTCGAACGTCATTGTCTTGATCGTTTCGCCGTCTATTGTCATTATCCCTGTCATTTCGTTTTCTATCATCTCCTGTTTCATTCCTTCTCCTATCATCATTTCCTCTATCATTGTTTTGTTCAGGACCATCATCCCTATAGCGACCCCTATTATTTCCCCTGAGGTTTTGTGATTGTCCATCAAAATCATTTCGCCTTCTGGGACCGTCATCATTACGCCTAGCACCATCTCTGTTCTGATCAGATCTTCTTTGCCTCTCATTCTCCCTGGAATTATCTTTGCCATAGGTTTCATAATACCCATCATGGCCCCATCGCTCAGTTTTGTCTTTGGCATTTTCAGCGTTATTCTCCTCAGGTGTTTTAGGTGTTTTGTTCTTATCTTTATTATTTTTGCTCTTCTTGTCCTTTTTCTTTTGTCCTTTATCATCTTCGGAGTCTGTAATAATAAACATTAGAGTCATTGTAATTTCTATTCATATTTACTTTTGATAAGTTAAAAGAAAGCAGTAAATATTACTATTCTATAATGTGAACACATTACTGAATAGTTAAGTCAATATAATAGAGTAAATAAAATAATACTTTTTCCTTGAATGTAATAAATAGACAAGTTACACTAGAATACTTAAAGTCCTTACCACTGGAACTGGAGTCACTGGAAGATGATGATGAACTGCTGGAACTCGAGCTAGAATCCGAATCACTGTCCACTTTGATCTCAGCTGGAGCAGGTACATTCTGCAATTTAGTAAATTTTGGCTGTTATATAAATTGTTATCTTGCTTACTTAGTATGAATATTTACAAACATAAAATTAGAATTTAATTAACAGAAATATGTATAGGTTACAAATTAAGTGTTGTGTTGCTTTAATCATGTTGTTTTTTTGAAAATGCTGGTTAAATTACAATTGCAATTATTAAATTAATAACACTCAGCATGGAATAACATAACAAAGACAAAATATTAAATATCGTGTTTACCTTTGGCATTTGTTTCAAATGCTCTCTGAGTTCATCTGTTAGACCACCAAGACCAATGGATGTAAAGAAATTAATGGAAAACCTTGTGTTCTTAGGATTGTCTCTTGGAAATATTCCAGAGAAAGCCTCTTGCAATGTCCTGAAATAAGAAAAAAAACATTTAATTATAATAACAAGAATAATGGGATATCACATTAAACATAGAATAAAGTAAAATATAACTCAGAGATGGTTCATTTATGGGCAAAATTTGGAGAATTAATAATCTCAATTGAATTTTTAATAGCAAACATTTATAAGTCAAAGTGAAGTAAAAAAGATACAATATTACTAATTGCAAATAATATCCCCCAAAATGAACCATCTCCAATCAGAACTTACGGATCAGCCAGTCGATCGTTCAGCTTCTTCAATCCCATATACTCAGCCAATTCTTGGAAAAGGATCTTGATATAAATACGACTTGAACTCGTCGTATCTTCTTCATTCAATTTCACACACTCCAATGCCTCCCAACTGATTGAATCGGTAAATAATAGATGAGCAAAGAACTTGCTGATATTTCTTAGTCTATTTGTATCTAGCCTATGAGCAGTAGCATAGGAATCTTTGAATATTTCTTCAAACGGGCCAATGTATATCCTGTTTATATTACAGAACCTTTGCGCTAGCAGTCCGTAGAATTTTTCGTATGTGCGTTGCTCAGCACAACAATCTAGAAACATGTGGCACAGCTCTATTTCTTGCCCTGGCTTCAGCTGCATTTTCATCAGCTTGTGGGCACATTCTTCAAAGTCTAAACTGGAGTTGATCGTCAAGTATATAGTCCTCCGCAGCGCTACAAGGTTTGTTTCTGTGTTGTCTATGATGGTGACTGGTTTCTGTTCTTCGTCTTCATCACCAGACTCTTCACTACCGGATTCACCAGAACCATCCTCATCACCTGACTCAGCGTCAGACCCGAGAATCTCTTTACTGAGTGTTTTGTATTTCTCTTCGTTCTCCTCATACTTGTCGTCAAATTTAAATACATCTGGAAATTTTTAAAAGCATGTTAATTGTGTTATCTTTTAACAGTTATACAGTTGTTCAAATTATGTAATTTAAATATCAAATATAAGAAAAATTAATGAATTGAAAGTGAGTTAATTCTATAAGAAGTAGCATAGGTTTCTTAAAAAATGCTTTGCTACATTATCTTCATATGCAGAAATATAAAAAAATATCATGAACGTTAAAAATAGTGTTTTTTCTTAATATGTGTGTGTATGTATTATCTTACAAGTGCAATGTATGATACATAAAGACATTTTAAGTTTGAAAAATCAGATGTTTTGCGCGAAGTGACAGTAGTACCCACCTCAACGCTTCGCTTATGAGGCGTGCAAAAATTCATGACAAAAGATAGATACACATTTTTGTATCTATATTAACTTATCTTTATACTGTCTTTATGAAAAAAAAAACTGAACATGAATAATTTTAAATATGATAGCTGTTATAAGCAGGCAAATTTCATATAGCACATTCAAAATAAAAAAAATCATACTCAGGATATCCTGTGGATCCGTGGCTTCATCCAGCATCAAGAGATGAGTGAACTGTTCCTCTTCAGGCACCAGCTCCAACTCTTCAATAACTGCGGGATGGTCTTTGAAACCGTCCTTCCAAACTTGGAACATCACCTCTATCATATATTGTACTCTTTTATCCAACTGCCCTTCATGCAGAATATTCCTCAACATCTCAAATATAGCATTTACACCCTTAGAAGATACTTCTGTAAGTTTCTGGCCACATTCCTTTAGAAATGCTATAGACACCTCAACAGAATCGTCTGTAGGTGTCTCTACTAATAGTGTTAGTAATTCTAATGCAAGAATTTCATGTGCAACCCTCTGGTTTACAAGATGAGCTATAAAAGATGCTGATGATATACATATAGGCTTATCATTCCTTTTGAAGCCACGCTTGAATTGTATGACCAGTCTTTTAAGTAATAATTCCCCAATATTTGGAAAACGTGAGTTTACAGCAGATACCAAAGCTGCATACACATTTGTGAAAGTCGGTGACGCAGCCTGCGCCTGAATGACGGACCGGCAAAGTAAACCACGACCCCGCACTATGTTCTCTTTGAGAAGTTCTTTTATTATTATACCTATATTACCTACGTTAATTTTGTTAATGTGACCATGTATTGACTTTTTTAACGCTTCCCAAGCCAATCTTTGGTAAGCAACTGAAGATTTATCAGTAATCTGAGCTTGCATCATCCGCAGACGTGCTGGTGGAATATACGCACCACCCGTTCTTGTGTTCAACATATCTGTATCTTTTGCTTTTCTTTGAGGTGGTTCTTTCTTAATTTCTACCTCTGGTTCCTCATTGCGTCGTTTTTCTTCCCGCCCTTCTCTTGGTGAACGGGAGCGGGAACGTCGTCGTTTTCTATATGAATCCCTTTCATTGTCCCTGTCACGGTCCTCTCGACGTCTGTCGGGTGATCTAGACTTTGATCTGTATTTTTTAGACTTTCTTTCCCTAGAATAATCATCATTTTCTGAATGTTTCTCCTTCTTTCGTTTCCGATCTTTTGTATCTTCCATCTTTAGATTTACAGGTTTGCGAAATTAAAATTATAA
>CAJQZN010039558.1:0-54392 GCA_907164685.1 Colias eurytheme | reverse complement strand
TTATTTTATGTTCTTGATTATTTCTTTATGTTTTTGGTTTAAGTTTATATAAATATTACATCTGAAAATAAATATTTATTTGTGTAAATACATGCTGTTTGTGACATATAAACGTTTTTCTATTAATCATTAAAATAAACAAATACATTGAATTATACCTAAGTAGGTACTTGTACTATTTCTTTTATGTTTTCAGTTTTTTATTAAAAATTTATTAATCAAGTCCACAATCTCATTGCTTGAAGCAAACAAATTAGCTCCCTTAATCAGTAACAAGCAAGGTATGTTTCGAATGAAACAAAACTAAACTTTTATTTCACTACTCACTATGGTGATAGTTCACGGTAATAGGACTGTCAGGTGTTTGAGGAGTGCTCGTTTATTTTTCCTTGCCAGTGTTTATTTCTGCCCCGACCTCGACCTAACTCGTCTGACAGCTCTAAGTAACACGCTGCCTTTTTGTTGAAATGTAGCAAATTATATGCAGGTTTTATTGCGATTTATGGAGAAATGTAACAGTGGATATTGTTTTAGATTTTACGCATTAGTAATATATCCTACAATAGTTAACTGATATAAAATAATTATTCTTTAAATATAATCTGTATGATAAATCGTTTTTCATTTAATAAGAGATAGCTTTGGGATAATAATATGTGATTTTTCTTTTGTTTTTCTTTATACGATAATAATTCCTAAAGTCTTCGAAAATGACTTGGAAATTAACTGGAAAATGAAATAAGATAAAATTGTTAGGCTCGATTCTATCAACGATAACCAGAAGCCAGGTATTGTATTGGAAATGGTTAATATAATACGTTGAACCAATCACAACCGATTGGATTCCAATATTGTTCAATTGTATGAAATTACGTTACCTAGATATGTTGGAAATGTGTACCTATACAATTTTTACCTGTATGATTAGATAAAAAAGTCATTATCATATATGATGACAAATATCAAATAAAATGATGAAGAATAATTTTCATATTTGTTACGGTGCATTAAGACTAATCAAACATGGATGTAGAGCAAGAGCATTCTTTCGTGATCTTTTAGTGTAAATGAAAACTCGTATTCAGTGTTGTTCAGTATTAAAACATAGCATACAATGTTTTCGAACCCACTAAAACAACGAAAGAATGCTCTACGCTTGTTTATAGTAAAATAATTGGACATAGTGGGGTAAGAATGAGCTAATTACAATAATTTAATCTTAATACTATTATAAAGGCGAAAGTTTGTAAGTATGGATGTATGGATGTATGGATGTTTGTTACTCTTTCACGTAAAAACTACTGAACCGATTACAATGAAATTTAGCACACATATAGAGGGTAACTTGGATTAACACATAGGATAGGTTTCATCCCGGAAATCCCACGGGAACTATGCGGGTTTTCCTTTGAAAACACGGGCGAAGCCGCGGGTGGAAGTCTAGTTTCACATATTTGCAAGTTTCTACCACATAGTCTAATAATAATAATCCCATGTTAAAATAGATTTTGTTTTGAAAACAAAGCAATAATAGTAATAATATAACCGATTACAAACCACTTATGATAATTGAATCCCAAAGTGGCCGGTGCGCTACCGTCACGCGCGCCTACGTGCGCATGAGATTTCGATTTAGTATCGAAATGTTGAGGAAAATAATGTACTAAATGTATAGAGATATTTGTGATTATTATAAGTAGATATGTGAGTAATGGGCAATTATGGCTCGATGAAATACTACTGTTACGACTACTAGTTTAATACTATTTGTTGCATTTGCAAAAAAGCAGGTGTACGTGTACTCTAAGCCGAAAAAACTGCATCTAGGTATAAAAGGTGTGGAAACGGGCAATTCAATTTCAAGTTTAATTAAATGTTATACATTATATGTAAAAGTTAAAACGTAGGTACCTTAATATTGGAGATTTATTTACCTATTTACATGTGTTGAGCTTTTCTCCGAGTAACAGCGCTCTATCATGATATTTTTGTCGTTTTAAATCAATTAAAATAAGTATGTACATTTTTAAACTAATTTGTCCATTTTCTTATTTTTAAAATAAGTTTGAATAAAATGTAGAGTATCTTACAGACCCTTCTTACAATTGAATACATTTCTATTATTTCTGTATGTTATTAATATTAATCCAGATATTATCGTTTAATTGGTAATTGTTTCTTATTCCTGATCCCTTATCGATGGCTACAGATTACTACTGAGTTAGTTAAACCTGTGTTTTAGATTATCTAGCCTTGTACGCCATTAAGTTTTACATGCGGTGCGTAAATTCCTATCGTGTTTACTAAATACAAACATTCCAGTTGTTTAGGTAGTGTGTTTATTTTAAATGAAATAAAATTAGAACTTGATATTGACAGAAAAGCTTTAGTTTGATTGATAAAATTATAAATGGCATATTAATAATATACCGTCTGGTAACTCAATGAAAAAATTTC
Organism: Colias eurytheme; assembly: GCA_907164685.1. Taxonomy (NCBI): domain Eukaryota; kingdom Metazoa; phylum Arthropoda; class Insecta; order Lepidoptera; family Pieridae; genus Colias; species Colias eurytheme. Next base: position 51,935 of record CAJQZN010039558.1, on the reverse strand, counting down.
TTTGCATTGCCTTGATTTATTTTTAATATATTGTACAAGATTCTTAACATCATTTATGCTTTATCCTGTACGACACTGCCCGACATCGCTCTAGATTTCTCAACTCATCATTTAAGTATACAATCACTACATACACACTTGGGGCATCAATTTAAACATACAATTTAATCATGTACTCTTTGTCCTTAGTTAATAGACTTGTAAGTACGAAAAAAAATCTATAACAGGCTAGAAATTAAGCCCTATCCTCTATAATCTATGGTAACAGTGCCAACGCACTTATGGTGTGTTTGTTTGAGTAAAAATAAATGCAATATTTACTGTAACTGCCCAACTATTAGTGGTAAGTAGTACTGAGCAACATTGGAGTTAAGTGGACTGTTCCATAAAATTTTATTGTTCAACGGATTCTTTGAGCCTGTTAAAAACAATCACATACGATTGATAGTGTTTTTATAAATCTAGTTAATTAAATTGGTTTGTGTTAAAGGTGAAATACGCGTTCTCTATAATTATATTGTGAACGTTTTTACTTTTTTAAATATGTTTAAGTGAAATGGTAGGTTATTGGTAGGTAAGTAGTAAGAACTTTAAGATGTAGGGAATATTTAGATATTTATTTTCTACATGAAAAAATATACGCTTACAGCATGACCTGATGAAAACATTTCTTCTAGATTGTAGAGCTAAAAATAATTTCCTACCCCTTTTTTCAGTTTTTTTTTAAAATTAAATTTGATTTTTCATTAAGGGGTTAAAATATTGTTAAATAAGCATATTCAAAAACTAGTAAGATATATGTTTTTAGGGAAGTTACCATCTCATTAATATAGCTTTCAATACCACACTTAACAAATAACCTGAAATCAGCATATTAAATTTCTAAAGAGTTTTTGATACGCTATCACACAGCTTTTTCACACTCACAAAAAAATAAACGATTAAAAGTAATGCGTAGATAAGGTAAAGGTCTAAAATAAAATAAATGAGGTCGAAAGACCTCTCGCAAGTCATTATGAGTGGCCGCATTTGCACATTTGATAACATCGTCAAAGTGACATAAAATTGTACGGCACCGGTGAGCCCACATTCAGCTCACTTGTGTGAAGAAATATCTTACTGAACGATGAATTAAAGTACTGGAAATGTACCTTTTAGTTTTCAATAAATTACTGATTAAAAAGTCAAGATTAATGATATGATGACATGTATTTTGTTCTTGCTGTAGGTATTACTTATCAGTATTATGAATATTTTTACAAATATATTTTGCATAATATATCATTATCATTCGATTTTGAATTGTGTAAATGATAGTAGTTTATAGGTGTTCTTTATAACAGACGCAGTAATTTTCAAATTATAATAAGTGTCACTAAGATTTGACTTATGCGTTATATCATGTCATTAATAACACGTACTTTTTGTTTAACATTTTTTTATTATAGGAAACTTTGTAGAGGAAATTGGTATGAAAAGAACGTTGGAGCCACATCCTTAAACTCTATATCAGCGAGTTAGACTTGTTCTAGGGTTGTACAGCGTAGTTATAGGTTTCGCTAGGTCACGTTTCAAAGACAAAGCCTATGGGTTTATGTCTTAATTAAGGGACCACACCATTACATTCACAATATATGTAGGAATGTAAGGCATTCAAAAGCGAAGTAGCCCAGATATAGTTTGCGGGATTGAGTTATGAAATATTCATTTATGTTTCGAATTGAGTAGTTATGTAAAACGGGAAATTGATCGAGTATCGATGTTTTCGTAGCTTAAACGTTTTAATATTATATTTTTATGTAGGTTTTTTTAAGCTTTTGATGATAATTTTGTTTTGGTATCTTTGTTTATATGCAAAGAGGTAGCAGTAACAGGATAAGGGTTCGGTATAAGCACAGTATTAGTTGTATACGTAGTATATTATTATTAGTCTGTGGTATTAGTGTTAACTTTACCATTTCATTTTGAATATTCAACAAAAAAGTAACATTGTTTGTTTCACAAAATAACACCCAATTTAAAATATTTTATCACCTATTGAGTGCTGGTAGAGCTAATTACTTTAATTAAAATTAAAATCAAACTTTAGCGTGTGACGCATTGTTACAATATTCTTCAATTCGAAACGAATCAATAGAAGTAGGTGTATCAAACAATCTAGTTCAGATAGGCAATGTCGAAATTGTTAATTAACTGTTGGCACTTAGTGCACTTAGACGATTTACGACTTTGCCGACTTGTTAACAGAGGTACCTTAATAATATCACAGATAAAATATACTAAATAATATATTGCTATAGTATTGACGGCCAGCTATAAACTCCCTTTGTCATATTCGTTGGACAGTGTCTGTTAATTGTCGAATGTCTTAATTATAAAGAGCTTTTACGACTCAACTGCTTGCTGAGTTTGATAGGTGATAAATATATTCAATACTGATTAGCTAGTGATTGCAAAGGGCTTTTATTCGGAAGGTATATTTTGTAATGAACAATACATAAATCATTTAATTAATTTGTAACTGATTAGCTCATATTTCGATTAAGTAGTAAGAATGTTTTCTGAGATGGTGCTTTTGTAGTCAATAAACAAAACATACTGATTACAACATCAGCTATATTTTGGTAGAGTTTGTGTTGAAATGGAACTGTACCAAACAATGCCAATAATTATTGCCCCAAATGAGAAAAGAAGTAAACTTCTTCTTTAAAATAGCAAGGGCTTTCTTCTTCTTCTTCTTATCAGCCGTGGGACGTCCACTGCTGGACAAAGGCCTCCCTCAAGGATTTCCAGTACGACCGGTCACCGGCGGCCTGCATCCAGCGGCTCCCTGCCACTCGGACCAGGTCGAGCAAGGGCTTTATTCAAGATCAATTTTTTGCTCTTACGAACATAATTTTGTTCCTCAAAAATAGAGTAGGTACCTAAGAAAGCTGAAAAAAAATTCTCGCCAGTCCAATATAATTTCAATTACTAACATGATTAATCCAGTCCTCTCCGAAGACACTATATCCAGCTATATCTCCGCAAATTCATATCGCGTGACATAATTAATAAGTAAATAATTAACCAGTCTTATCCGAAGATACAACTCTATATACTATACCTCTACAAATTCATATCGAATGACGTGAAATGTAAATCGTATAGCGCTATAGCTGCAGATTAATTGTCCCAGGTGTAGCCCTCAATTAACATGTACCTACATTTCGGACCGTTGTCAATGACTCACGCTTGTATCCTAGTTATTATTGCTATCATAATATAATTAGAACCAAATTATGCTGGGCTGGCTTGATTGTTGTTTATAATAGTAATCGAGCATAGTACAAATCTTGGTAGTGACATATCTTGACTGATTCATTGGGGCTGTGTGGCTGTGGTGTAATTGTTCATTTTAATATGCATTTTTAAGAACTTCTATTTTGTGAAGTATTCTTTTGGTAAAACTAATATATTATCATTTTGTCATACATTTTTAAATATGACTTCGGACTATCAATAAAAGTTCAATCAAGTAAAAAGTTTATAAAAAGCATCTGTTAGATTTTTAATTTGTAAAGAATAACGATAACTTTCGATAGATTTTGAACGCAAGATCCTCAGGAATATCCAGCATAATTGATTGTAAGCTTTGCATTTCACGAGAACCAAATAAGTCGCATATAAATTATAACTGTATCCGATGGTGTGAATAAGACAAATAGTTGCAGTCGACTCTTTATTACATAGCAGATATTTACTGATGTGTCGAAGTGTCTGTTACTTTACCTTTGTTCGGTGTCGGTTACAGAAACTTGAATCGGGGTTAAGTCTCCTTTCAAGTTCAATTGCTCGAGAAATTGCCTGATAATGGTTGTTTAATGAAGGGAGATATACGAATTTGCTGATGTTCCTGAATTTGATATTGGAATTAATTATTCCTTATTGATTTGGCTATGGGACAGGGAGTCTTTTTTAGACTTGACACTCCATTATTTAATTTCTTTTTTTTTTTTTCAGAATAGAAAGCGTCTTAATATTTAAAAAAGCGTCTGTTACAAGGCAGAGCAATATTATGTGTAGATTAGAGGCGCATAAATCTAAATAATTATTATGTTCAACTACGGCCTACGCTTTAAAACTACTTCAAAAATACGAATCCAGGTTTCATTCAAGTGCTGTCTTGATGGGTACTAAGAATGTTCTTAGAACGCCTACTAGCTCACTGGACTAACATTACTATACAATAAACATATCCACACTGGCATGCGTGTTTTCATTTCAAATTATGACATTGGTATCGCTTAAAGGGCTACAAAATTAACTGACCATTTACAGTCAGCCTTTTACGTTCCCTACATTAATTATAACACCTCTTTAGCTAAAATTTATGGTGTTGTTTTGTTAGTCATTACACGGTTTAAGTGTCGATGTTTTTTTGCGAACGTTGTGATATTGGGTGTTTATGTTACTATAATTTATTGCTCGAGGCCGTGTTTTTATGTTTTGAGAGTTAAGACACGTGGTGGATTTATTATGAACGTTTCAATCTGGGCGATCTTCGTTTTGAAGTTGACTATTTTTATTGTGTTGATGGTGAATTTGCTTTTGCTTACGTTAGTATGGTTTTATAATTTGAATAGTGAGTTTATTATGTTTTTTTACATTGCTACTTAGATGAATTGATCTAGAACTATTTTTATAAAGGTAACTCGTTGGTCGGTATCTATAGGTATTAGGTATGTAATTGAGTTGTTTAAGATATGTATCTCATCTGGATAAACCTGAATCTTACTTACAATTTTACAAATTAATTCTAAACTATATTATCATTAAACCAGTCATGGTTATTATCAGAACTTAATTACCATATAACAATAGAAATAATAACTGTTCTTAGAAATTCAAAATCTATTTTTCCTGTTTGTCATCGATGCTGTGATTTTATAAGTATTATTAGTAAGTAATAATTATAAGAAAATCTAAGATAAAATAACACATAGTCGTTACTATGACGTAGTTTATTACATCACGGTTTCTGGAGTTAAGTTGGAAAAACCTTTGACTTGGTTTTGTTTAGTCATAACCTTTTAAAAAGGTTTCGATTTCCTTAAATTTTAATGAAATCGAAACCTATATAATTTACTCTCAAAACTCGTTTGGCAAAATGCTTATGCAATGGAAATTCATGAATCTATTACACTAAATTGATAGTAATATTATGAATCAAAATCCAAATCTACAATGTGGAATAGCGCTATGACAAAGTCCAAACACTACTTGATGTATTTGTTACTTTCATTCGTAAAGAAACACTTTCTTATACCTATTACATTCGAGATTTTTACCAATTTATTCCAAGGTTCATACACAACATTTTATTAGCTGCTAGCAATACCTAAAACGAATAACACTGAAATCGAATCAGACTGGTAATATAATCAAAGCTGCCGGCTCACAATAACTTGCGGTATATTTATAGTTCCCCGCAAGCACAGATAAGATTAGCCTACCCATCCTTGTATCCTTGTTATAAATAATTACTAATGTACTATATCCAGTGTTCACTAGATTACGCGTAGGGATACGTAGAAATGCTTTTTCTTCAAGCGAACTTGCGAGTTGCATTAATACAACATAGATTGGAAATAAAATGTTTACGTATAATAGTAGAACTTTCTTAGATCCTTATTTGCACAAGGTTTTGTTATAAGTAACTAGTAGGGTATTGAGATAAAGGAAATAAATTTTGAAATAAATTCAATCAAAAGTTAAAAAAGTAGAGTTTTGTTCAAAAATAATCTTTAGCTGCATTAAACACAGCAGTGGTAAGTGAAACTGTCAATTACTATTTTGGTATGACCCCTGATATTAATCAAAACATTGTCTAGCTTTTCTTTTATAAATTGATTTAAAGAGATTAAAATGCATTGATACTAGCAAATAATTGTTGAGCTAGCCAGTCGACAAAGTCACAGACAATTCTTTCTTATCATGGTCAAAACACTGCCTCGTTTCTACTATAATTTGCACCTTCTCTTTTTATCACATTAAAAAAAGATTAATACTATCCCATATTAGACAGATCGGTAGTCGAGGGTCGAAGGTTCTAGCAAATCCTGGACATAAATATCGTACAATAATACTGGTCATTTTTGTCCGAACATGTCTTTCGTGGTATTTATTGAATGCACTCGCTACCATTGTTGGTCTCATTGTTTATTTACATGGATTATCGAGAAATTCTTATTCAGCTCGTTTTTATGTGTTTCAGATGAAATGTCAGAATCTGGTTAATATTTATAATGGCGGTTTGTAATGGTGTTATGCAGCGATAGTTTTAAAGGCAATGAGATATGAGGAGTGTGTTTTACAGAATTTATAATACCTACTAAGATTGAGGATATTGCTTTTAGGTATAGCATCTTTGACATAGATAAATAGTTAATATATCGGTCTTAATTGATTATAAATAGTATGAAAATAGCTTTTTTTAATAGTTTTAGTCGTTCAATTAAATACAATTATTCAACCAAACATTTAAAACAATATTCTGCAAATTGTCATAATACATAATAATGCAATTATTAAAATCAAAGTTAAACTGGTTTATATTTAGTCATAACTTTTAAAAAATTACTACGTCGGAGTTGATTTCCTAACATTGTTTTACTGTTACAACAGTAAAACAATAACCTTAACCTTGTAACCTTATTACATGATCCTTCTGAATAATGTATATAGCACATCGTATAGATTACATGTAAAAACAAAAACTTGTATTTATTTTAGCTCTTGGTGGCGAAGTGACAGGTCGCGGCATCCTCAGATGTGATCCAATCAATTTGTACTAGAAAATAAATTCAACGTATTTCTTTCGCTGGTTTGTGGAGGGTGATTCTTGAACATTTTGTAATTGGGTGTAATCATTTTTCACTGTATGAAAGAAAGAAAGAAAGAAAGAAAAAAACGTTTATTTAATGGCACATAGCCTCACACGTACATAATGAAAAAACAATTTATACAATACTTATATGCTACAATATAGTAGTATTACTAAGTTAACAATACTTACTTACTACAATACTTAAAAATACACATTGAAGTGTATCTAACGCGGTTTGGGTTAAATATGGACATAAAAGAATATACCAATCATCGTGCATAAATTTATTAATTAAAAATTATAAATAAAAAAATAAAAATTGATTTTTTTTAATGCTCTACAACACAGTTTCTGCAATGCATTATAAGTTATAACTCACTTGAATTATCTAGCAACTTAATCTATCAATCAATCAATAAATAATTAATCATATTTTATCCCTTTACCAAATTATTCAGATGATGATGAAATTGCAATTTCATTTTTAGTGCAAAAATAAACCAAAAACGAAACCATTCTTTGTTATAGTATGGTAAAAGCAATAAATATAAAGAATTACCACCAGGATTGAATATCTCATGTAAGATGTATATTCCTTCACAGGTGTGGTCATTACCATCAAACACAGTCCCTCTTGCGTTAGGAAATTCAGTTTAGAAGCAAAGATTCCCACAATATATTAACCAATTTTCAACAATTTATTCCGATTTATCATTGCAATATTTGAATCAGCTTAAAGTTCGATTATTTTCTATGCTTTTTTCTACATAGGTAGTATGTACGTGGTGGTTTAGGTGGCCTGGAGGAAATCGCTTTTTAGCGATAAGGTCACCTTTTGTACTTTACCTCGCATCTATACAACTATATATACTGTACATTGAATGATGTTGATGTTGTACAATAAATTGTTAAATAAATAAATAACATTTAAATGACAAAAACACCTCCTACTTAATTCATTTATTATATAACCTAGTTCATACCTTATAAGTTATAAGCATTATTTTATATTACGTATATTATTTTATACTTATAGACAACTATCGCGTAAACACTATTTTGTAGTTCAAGGTTGTTGAATGCTTATAAGAGCAATGGGTTTTGCTTATCCGTAGGAGGCAACCATCTATAATACTACCTAGTAATTCTGTCTTATCAAGTCTACGAGAGATTTGTTGCTCTTGATAACTCAAATTATAATCGAATATTGTGAGGCTTACAACTAAGTGATTTTAATATAATGTTAATGTGTGTGAGTTTGTGTGTGTGTGTGCGTGAATAAATTATGGACAGATAACTTATAAACGATATTATATGACTTATAAAAAATATTGCTGTGAACTCATTGGGCAAATTACGAAGAAAACTATTTAGAATGAATATCAAGTCTTCTGTTTTCGAACTATTTTAACTGTGTATTAAATGGATTCAAACGTTGAGTACAAAAGCTCCTTACTCCGTCTGTCCTATCATCATTGAATCACGTTAAATCTCGTCGTGTCCCTGAATAATTATCTTCAATATTTCCCAATTGATACATTATATATAACGTCTATTTATGAAACATCATGACCCTTTATCATTGCAATATTAGCTCCGTATCTCGCAGACATATTTATTGTCCGAGTATCTTTACCCGACTACCGTATTTCAAGTTATTGTGGACGTCCAATAAACATTCAGAACAATACCTTTATTCTCATAACCCGAATGGAATCCATTTTATATAGATAGCGTTGGATATTCCGATCGTATGCAATGTGTGTTTTGTTATTTTTAACATCTATTGTCTTTTAAATGCGAATTACGGTATGATAGAGCTGTATGCGGTGGTTGATCAATATTCATATTTTATTTATATTTGTAGTGAAATCTATAAAATTAAGAAATGTATGAATTATTTGAATACAGAAAATAATAAAACTATACACATTAAATAATTGAGAAGGATAAAAGTATCATTCCCAACACATTATTTTATAAAAAACAAGAAAATATTTCGTTATACTGGTTGATGTGGTGGTGGTGATGGTTGGTGATAAGTTAAGGTAAAAAACTAGTTAAAAATATTTATAAGGTTTTGGTGGAATGACTAAGTTTAGTAAATAAATTGAAAGGTCGATAGTAGACGCGTAACGCGAGATTCCCATGAACGTAAGACCCGCGATGCGAGGTGATTCAGCGAACTAGGGTTGTTCTAAACTTGTATCGATAGTTTAAACTAGTAATTTGTTAATTCTATTACATTTACTATTTTGATCATATATTAATTACATGTGGCGATGAGTAAGTTTTTTGGAATTATTTTAAATCCCATGATATAGAACAGTAAATTTTTATAATGTGATATTACATAATATGATGAATATTAACATAACGTTTTATAAAAGACGTAATGTTATCAAGGCATCATACAAGCATAATAATATATTTATTATAATAATAACTTAGAAAAAAAACGGAAATCCTCATTCCATATTCTATCGTTTCGACTAATAACCTTCATAAACATCTGTTAAAACCCAAAGCGCACGTATCGACACTATCTTCGATATTGAATCACACGATAACGGGTACATCACTATCCCATTTCGTATCTTTTATTTGGCGTATCGTGTTTGCGTCGGGTATTTTTGCAATTCAGAGTGCACGTGCTTATCCGAACTTGTAGCATTCCAATGATCAGCGATTACTTTACTGCGGTATTTGATTGAATAACATATCCTTATTTTGCCTTGAGCCCATTATTTATTTATTGCTTTATGATTATCTTCTTTATTTTTCATACTAAGCCATACGAATTTGTTTTACAATAACCTATTTATGTCTGGTTTGTGTTCTTCAAGTTATTGTGATGAGATGAGTGGTTCATCTGTCCAAAACCTGTCACTTGCAGAATCCGTCCTCACAGGGACCGGAGAATTGCCATTTAAAAAAATAAGAAGTGATGAGTGGCAATAATATTAAAGAACCCGTGTGTGGTCATCATTTATAATAATTAAAACATATTAAAACAAGGAATTTGGTTATACAGTCTAAACCGATTTTATTGTTACATGACCATTGATCATATTACAGTCATAACCTAACGATAATATAGCTAACACATTAAAAAAGCATCTAATGTAAAGGCATTGTAAACAACTTCAAAATTAGAAATAGAGACAAAAAATAACTTAAAACCAATTAGATTATGTTTGATACATCGATCAACACTTCGATTGACAAGTTGATAAAAAACAAGAGTATGTTCGTCATTGTACTTACTGTATGAAATAATTTCATATCAACAGCCAAATCCGAGATGTAAGTATATTGATGTAAGTATTGCTTTTTCTTGGGAAGCTTTGTCAAAGCTAAGCTAATTAAAACTACTCTACAAAATCCAATGCAGCATATTATATTAATCGCATTAGATATATTGAAAAAAAAAATGTTATTTAATACGTAATAAGATCAATAGCAAAACATTTATTACCCAAATCGGATAAAGTTACTTTACTTCTACGATATTCGTTTTATTTCGACTGCTTAGAAACTGAGTATTTTAAAAATGCATTTTTTACATTCTACTTTTTTCGGGCATTGATTAAGGCGTTTACTTGAACACAATTGAACCCTCGCTTCAGAATTTGACCATTATACCATGACCTTTTATGGTATAGCGTGAAGTTTGAGATTACAGCTTAGAGAGGGGTCTTGATGAATGGTTGTTTAATAAATACCTACACGGCTTGAGCGGATCGCATCAATTTCGATACACTTTGCTATTTAAGGAATTTTTGTTAGCTTGCGTCTACTTTGATAAGAATTTGGAAATATTTTTGAATTAAACATTTGTAATTTGAACTAAGTCAGATCATGTTAAGAGTTCAATAATTGGTCTGAAGACGTTAATAAAATATATTTCAAGTGGAAACTATTATTTTAATACTTTGTCTATGAAAAATATATTTAGTAAAACTAAAGCAGTCTCTAGGTATTCCATGATATTTTTTTAAATTTATTATGATATAAGACGTATAAACATTAACATCTTCAAATTTTATACGTATAGAAGACGAGTAAAGCTTATGACACATTTCCCTTATTATATAGGCCAATATCACGGCCAACCCCGTGATTTGTATAATTTCAAGTATTCCTGAAATAAATTCTTCCCATTTCATAATGTCCAAGGCACGTAAGGCTTCTCAAAAACGCAGTCACACTTGAACAACGCTTAGTTATGCGTTTTTACAGCTAAGTACTTAATAAATTTCATGGACAAATGCTTGGACCGTTTTTACTCGCCCTAATTGAGTTCGGGAGTGATCTTATTTTATTTATAATGTAAATTGCTCTTGTTATCATTGTTGTTTGAGATTATTTGTTGAGCTACGTAATTGGAGTGAAAAAAACTAGTTTTAAAGATTATGAATTACTCAAAATAGATTTTTTTTTTAAATACACATACCTACCAAAGTAAAGTAACTGTTACTTGAAAATTTAGTAAACTATTTTTAACTGTATATATTACATCCTACACTTCTTAATTTGTATATATGCAATAAATGCAATAGGTTGCATCTAAATCTGAAGTTTTAATAGGTCAATGCACTATTGGTTACTAAATCTTCTCTATTCTATTTGATTTAGTCCTTCTCTATGTACAAATCAAAATAATACTGTTGTACGTACCTCGTAACATTAAATCAGTACAAAGCTACAAATTACGCTCAATATCGGTGGATATGGGTATCGGTTGCCATAGCAACGAGCGTGAGAATCGCGGGTCACTACAATGCTAGATGACCCTTGTAAGTGCGATGGTCAATGTGTACAGTGTGTTTCGAATGTAGGTATTGTAAATATTTTTTTAATTATTATTTAACTTTAGTTATCAGTATAGTAATCCTTTGGATAAAGGTGTATGTTTTGTAATAATCTATTGTTTGCTGGATGCTGATTGCTGCTACAATCCTGACTGCGAAAGAATTTGAAACATACCAGGGTCAATGAACTTTAATCATAGTTAATAGTTGAACTGTTCCAGAGCAACAAAAGATTTGGTTTTCATAAGGCTTATATCGAAAAACTTTTATAATAATAAATACTTAATGATTTTAATAATATAATGACATAAAGTTTTAATAAAGTTTCGAGTTAAATGAAGCTTAAAGTAGCTAGAAGCTAAAAGCTTACAATGAAGAATTTTTGTGAAACGTGCTCAAATTTTAATTATTGAACTTTCCTTTTAAGTATAAAAATATGTTAATATTCGATAAAAAACTTATATAAATACATATACATAATATACATCCATAAGGATTACTACATTTCAAGCAGAGAAATATAACAACACGCTATATACAGATATTTCCTAGTGTTTGTAGATTAGTCGGAATAAGAACGCAATCTTCTAAAACATTTGTCTTACTTATGTCTAGATTGTTTTGTATCTTACACAATATTACTGCTTATAAAGTACTTTGTGGAAAACGAACACGCTTTAGAGAATATTCTGGAAATTAGTCGTATTAGTCTTTTTTTAATGTAAGAAGGTACTTACTTGCAAATTTTAATAAGGATAACATGTTTGTGATTAAAATTGTAGAGATTCTTGTTAAACTAAAGATTTTTTTTTATTTTACTGCTAATTTAGATTTATTTGGAACTAGCTTTCCACCCGCAGCTTCACATAGAACTTCACATAGATTCAAAGAAAAACCCGCATAGTTCCCGTTCCCATGGGGATTCCGGGATAAAACCTATCCTATTTCCCGGGGTAAAAAGAAGCCTATGTCCTTTCTTGGGTATAAAAATATCTCTGTACCAAATTTCATGCAAATTGGTTCAGTAGTTAAGGCGTGATTGAGTAACAGACAGACAGACAGAGTTACTTTCGCATTTATAGGTAATATTAATAATATGGATTTAATTCGATACGAGAATCGTATTGAAATCTGAAAAACGATTATGAAAAACGTTTATTTAAAAAACTATAGTGCCTATGAAGTATTTAACACTCAAGAATTCATAACCATTGTATTTGGGAAAATATTCAAGACACTACAAGGGCTAATTAAAAGTTTTCTCTTTCTTCTCTCTACTTCAACCTCAATCATATTTCCCATTTAATCCCATGTACCTAATGCCGAATGCAGAATAAAATTTTAAGATTATTTCGCTCTACATCTTTACAGGGTATAAATAAAATCATCCACACGTAACCTATTCACATTATAGGTATTTATGAAACCTTCTTCTTCTTATTTAATAATTAATATAATAAAATAGGACTTCTAAGATACTATTATTAATCTCAAATTATATACATGGGTATTATTATTGCGTTGCAACTCTTGTATCCCATAATTGTACTAAAAAAGGTCCTTTTTGTGAAAATATCAGCGCTCTGGAGCTTAATGCAAGATTTTAATGAGGAAACTACAAGTAATTTGCTTTATAAATAAATAATTTAAGACACTTTTTACGGAGACTCTCAATTAAAAATAGTACAACATCATTATTCCCGGAATTGGTCTGTTAATTGTTAACGAGGTTCCTAGAATTGAAATATTTTAAACGCTCAGAAAAAGTAGTGTTAAAACCGTTTTTATCTTACAAAAAATGTTTTCTGCAACCTTTTGCTACCGGAACTTCGGGTCAACGACTTATAAAGTTGATCTTAATTTATAAAAACTTACAAAATAACCTTAAATTTGTTGGTAGAGTTTTGCCGCGTAAATGCATCAAATTATGTTCCGTCCTGTTTATTCCTCAATACGTGGGTGACGAATGAAAGAGATAGAATTAGGTTTGTCTGTGTGCTGCAGTGGGCAGTCGTAAGCAGTAGTGCGTGGCGACTGTTCTATTTGAAGAGGAAGCGATAAACGCGGCGTGAACTGAGTTTGTTTTGTTGTCCTGCTCATACATTTTTCTAGGTTTACATGCTGTGACGTAACAAAATTATCACGTCTTATCAGTATCTAATAGCATTAGCAGTTTTTATGCATTATGATTGAATCAGCAAAATAATTGTATGCGAAAGGTTTATTTGTTGCCTCTTCAATTTAATTAGTAATTAGCTACCTACTCATGATAAACATTTAGATTAAAAATAAAAAATAAATTTAAATAAGCAAGCAGGTGCAATAATTACCTGTAACTACAGAATTTATATTTTTTTTATCAATTTATCTGATCAAATCGTAGAAAGCAGCATTTGTTTAGAATAATAATAGTTTCTAAATATGCTATTACTAGCTTTCCGCCCGCGGCTTCGCCCGCATTTTCAAAGATAAACCCGCATAGTTCCCGTTCCCGTGGGATTTCCGGGATAAAACCTATCCTATGTGTTAATCCAAGTTACCCTCTATATGTGTGCTAAATTTCATTGTAATCGGTTCAGTACTTTTTACGTGAAACAGTAACAAACATCCATACAAACTTTCGCCTTTATAATAGTAGGTATATTATGATTGATTACCAATTTTTCTTTTTCTCAGTGTATTTGAAACAAATTTTATTATTCAGGTAGGTCAGTTTATTTGTATCCTTTAAAAAGTCCTTGTTATTCATTTGAAATTCCATGCATATAATTTTACAGAGAACAATTATTGACATCAAACGCAAAGGTGACTGACTGACTGACTGATCTATCAATGCTCAGGAGGACCGATCGGATAAAATTTGGCATGCAGGTAGCCACTATGATGTAAACATCCGTTACGATAAATTTGGTAGAGTTATTTATATTAATTGCTAGCTGCGCTTCGTGGTTTCACCCGCGTCGCTCCGCTCCTGTTGGTCTTAGGTAATATATTATTTTATTTAAAAAAAGCCTTTATAGCCTTCCTCGATAAATGGGCTATCTAACACCGAAATAATTTTTTAAATCGGACTAATAGTTCCTGAGATTAGCGCGTTCAAACAAACACACAAACAAACTCTTCAGATTTATAATATTATAGTACAGAATATAGAGTATAGATTAATCATTATTTAGACGAACCAAGGAAATACGGGGATAAACTATGTACCTACCATGAAAACCTATTTTGACCACGCGGGTGAAGTTACGGGCAAAAGTTAGTAAATAATTAGTTTATGTATGTATTCAACAAATATCGGGCTCTACAACAGATAAATATCCCATTTTTGGAAAACAAAACAGAAATAATGACTCAAGGTAAAATAGATCTTCAGTAATTACTATTAATAATTACTATTAATTCAGAGCAATACGCATATATTTATTATATAATAATATTATAAAAATTAAAATTATACATAGAGTTACGGTATCGTTGAAGTCTTTCGTACTCAAAAAGGCTAAACAGAGCTACAGTGACGATTTGTAATGGATCATATTTTTAATTCCTGTAAAAGTGTATAAAAAATTGATTTTCTTTTAAATTCAATTAAGAATCTAGATCGTGCTAGAGTGTACGTGCCGTCAGTTTGAAAATTTTACTTAGCGACATAATGAAGAGTCTCTAAAAATTGTTTATTTTATTTTGCATTGGGTATATTGACTCAAATTTGCAGTTTAATTAAGTGCAACTTTCGGATGAGAGGTGACAAAAAGTTGGGACGTGCGTAAAGTATCGATTCGTTTTAGTAATTCAAAGAATCACCTAGCTAGAGCTAAGGTCTAGACATTTTATTTAATTTTCTAAATTACCCAAAAAACGTTTCATGTAACGCTACTCAGAGATTGTCAAAGTTTATAACAGAGAAATTAGGAATAGTTAATCTGTCCGTGTAAATAAAAATTATTTTACGCTCTTTATGCCATAGTCCCGTTCATAATAAACAAAAAGGAACCGCTTTAAATGTCAAAATTAAAACAAAACTAGTGTTGAGCTCATCCCAAGATGCGAGTCCTTTCGTGAGAATATCTCATAGAGATAGAAGGTGAGACGAAAAGCGCGCGAACCCAGTGCAGCGCCGATGTCCGTGCGCACCACACGCTCACACGCGCATGCGCGCCATACTGACAAAACGCGCGCCACACTCCCGAATCCGATCTGTCAAAACATTTAAAAATGGAACGCGATTGAGTTTTTTTCTTTTCTTATTTTTGTTTAACAGTAAGGACAGATAAAAAATAAACTCATCTAAAGAGGTTATAGTGTAGTGTTACTAAGTGACAATTTTACCTTTAAGTGTTCCAAATTCAGTGCTAAACATTCAGTAAGGTCTGGTTAATTTTGTTTAGTTAGTTTAGTGGTTACAAGGGCGTGAATTTTGACTTGTTATATGTGTGAACTGTAGGTGTTAACTGTTGATTAAATTTCTATTTTCAAAAGTATGACAAGGGATTTTTAAACTGATAGAGCTTTTACGGTAAGTTTTACTATGATAATTATGTATCATCTATTTTATAAATTATTGTTTAAATAAAATAAGAGAATATTTTTTATTGTTACCAAGAATTAAAAACAGTGTCTTAGGGTATAAAGGTACTACTACACACATTTTACATAATTTGATAAGCTATATGGAACCTAAACACATTAGAAAATAATTTAAAAAATTTTCCTGTCGATGAATCAAAACATTGATTGTAAAATATTACCACGTACCTACTGTTTATTTATAATTGTAGAGCAATAACTCTTTACTGTTGTAATATTGTATGCGACATTCTGTATAGGTAGGTACCTACTGGATAGTATTGAGATATTCCATGGTACACATCAAACTGCTTATTATCTAGCGAAAAACAATATAAATAACATACATTTAACCTTTAATTTTACCTTTGATTTCTGATAAATTACCCGCACAATATAAAGATGTGATTCCATTGATAATAACAGCTTTAGCTCATAGAAAAAGCGTCGATAATCCAATATACAGACCACAAGGATGATCTATTATATGGTTATTAGTTTTTGTGCAATACCTACCTAATAGGTCAAATGAATGACGCATTATTTTTTTTGTAACCTAATATTTAGATTACGTGAGTACCTACTGTTTTATGAATGAGCTTTTAAAATATGAAGCATGTTTTTATGAATGTTTCTTAGAAAGCGTTGAGCGTTCATTGGAAAACAATTTGAGAAGCACTTTTCTGTTTTACTTTTAAATAAGTCAAAATAGATAGAACGTATTTTTACATACCTACCTACTAAATATGTCTTTAGAACAAGTCAAGCATTAAATTATAAAGCTCTTATAAGAAAGCTTTTGGAATGATGCAATGCATTTTATCTGTAAAGGTTTAAATTTTTGAAGTTTATAATTGATATTCAGTTACCATCAATGCTTTTAAGCTTCTTTTTAGATGTTGTGAGCAAGACAAACTGCGCACATTATTATAATGAGTACAATTAAAATATAGAATCATCCGTTATCGGTTTTTGCATTTCTAATAAGAGAGCATTTATTAGATATTTTCCAATAGCCCTGTTTAAATGTTTATTTTATATTAATTTATAAAGTAAATAAATAAACACGGCTTATTGCAGGGAAACATCAAATCCTGTTTATATATTTATTTTAATACTCGCCTTGTTTAAAAACATAAATCAGCCCTGTTTATATATATGTAGGAACGAACCCTTTTTCTACAATATGGAACAAGAAAATTAAATATTTGCTACGTATGAAGCAAGACTATTCAAAATTATCAAAACCAGATCATTAACACTAAAGAATATCCAAATTTTATTAGAAACTAGCGGTCCGCCCCGGCTTCGCCCGTGGTACATGTTTACGTTTTCTCTACATAAGAACCATCCTCGTACTTCAAGGAATATAATAAAAAAAGAATTATCGAAATCGGTTCAGCCGTTCTCGAGTTATGCGCTTACCAACACATTTTCCGATTCATTTTTATATATAAAGATATGCATCCATATTTAATTTTTATAAACAGAATAATATTTATGTCAAAAACCAGTTAACTTTCCGTTTAAATCTATTAATTCGTTATCTGTGCATGCAAATAAAGAACATAGGCAAATAAGCTGTGATAAATTGCAATATATAAATCACATCTCAAGTATTACAATTGATGGATTGAATTTTGCTTTAGCTATTTTATGAATAACTTTTAAGCAAAAAACACACAAACACATGCTTGCTCTGTAGTCTGTATTATACAATAGTAGTATTTAAAAATATAAGGTTTAAAACACTTTTATATAGAGCCCGCCCAAGTCACATAATATGTAACGCATCATAGGTACTTGCTTTGAATTCATTAATTAACATTACAGTGAAGTTCTATCTACGTACATAGTTTCAGAAGTATTGCATTCCATACACATATTATAATACATGAGTCTGGAGGCTCAAAATATTTATTTCATACCGATATATATGCTTGAAAATACAATAGGAACAAATAAAATCTCACTTCTCTCCAATGCTCACAAATCCTTAACTCTCCCTTTCTCCACTCTACACCGACTATCTATTACTCGACTAGTCTTATAAAAGAATCTACATTTTGTTATTACCAAACCTATTCACATTTCGTCGAGGCAATAGATACACTATCTGAATGTTATGTAATTGAAAGTATTTTTGATAAAGTCTAATTAATTATAAGACATATAGTTACAAATCAAATGTTAAAACCTGAAGATTTCAATCTTTCTCAAATAGCAAATTTTAAGGAAATTGGAAATTAACACGAAACACTGCCCATTGTAAACTTAGTTGCGTTTATTTAAAGGTTAATGACTTTGATAGAATAATGATAAGCACAAAAACATACGTATACGCTTTATGGACTGCTGTTTCAGTTTACTTCTATAATAAACTATAGGCAGTGCAGAGGCTAATTGCATTATGTTAAACTAATAAGTTTATTTATTATAATAAATTACATTTTTTAATCTTCCATAATTTAACAAGTCAATGTTTATTAGAAAACACACAACTTACTATTGTACATTTTGATTAGCTGTCTCAAAACATATTTTTAAATCTATTTAAAAACCAGTCATCACCTCAACAGAACAGTTACAAATAACCGATATCGCCCTGTGACCCCGGTTCCGTGAAACTCAATTAAATTTCTTTGGTCTAAATACTCTTACTTGCTATTTTAAAACAAGTTTCGTACTCAATTTATCAAGCTTCATTTTCACCAAGATATATCTCTCATAAATTAGACACGCTACAACGCCAGCCACTAATCTCGTGCCACAGATAATAGATGGAAAATATGTAAACATTTGCATTTTGAAGATCGGAATC
Organism: Colias eurytheme; assembly: GCA_907164685.1. Taxonomy (NCBI): domain Eukaryota; kingdom Metazoa; phylum Arthropoda; class Insecta; order Lepidoptera; family Pieridae; genus Colias; species Colias eurytheme. Next base: position 32,863 of record CAJQZN010039558.1, on the reverse strand, counting down.
TGCAACATTTTAACATAGTAAATATTAAGATGGCAACGCAGCGATTTCAAAAAGAGAATACTCGATGAAGTCCGTCCGTAACCGCAAGCAAATATTTAAATTTCAATTCGAACGTCGCATATCAATGGGGAGCCATAAGCCACCGGGTTTATTTTTTTTTTTGCTTAAAGGCCGTGGCCGCACAGAGACAATAAAGAAAAAGGTAAAGGAAAAGAGAAAAAAGAAATAAACAGAATCTAGATTCGAAATACTGGCTGATTCGAGGTTGGAAACAAAAGAAGTCGGCTCCCGCCTGACCGAGATCTTGGCGTACGCGGTCGGATCGCGCTTAAATACTTTTTTCTTTTAGTGTTTAACTTTGCATCCATGTGATTCCTTTCCCGATGCATCACAATAAGACGTGTATCGTCAGTAGCTATTTTAGAAATAATTACGTACGTACAACTTATTTCTCTGACATCAGAATTTTATAATTAAACCGTTCAATCTTCATTTATATTCGAATATATCGATACAATTACGCATTGAATAGGATTATACGTTACGGTGTTACCTTTACCTTATAGAGAATAAATAATTGTTGTCATACCAATAAAATGTACTGAGATGAATCTAGTTTTTTTAATCTTGAGTGACATGTCAATGATAGGTTTTTATGTTATTTCTAAAATAAGTTGCACATAAAAATTTATTACATATAAAATACGCATGAGATATTTATGATAATGAAATTCCTTACAAATACTTTATACGGCTATAAAATTATGGCTTAATAAACAGAAATCTATTTAAATGAATCGTAGATTATAATCGAGTAAGTACATACATAATTAAATAAGTACAAGAGGTCGGTTCGAAATCATTAGATCATCATCATAAATAAGTGCATGGGAAATACTCGTCCAGGATTCGATTCCGGGTCAAGTTACTCATCTCATTCGTTGCTTAAATGTTATTATGACTAATTGACTAAATGCATGTGTAATTAATTCTTAATGCAAGCATAAATCAATAATATGTCACTATTATTATTTAGAAGTATTATTCAATTGATTTTTTACTATTTACTTTTAATTGATGTGGGTTTTTAATAAAAAATACTATGCCATGTAAAGATACTATAACGATGCAATAAAACTCTATTGTGTTTTATGATATTGACATAGATTTTTAACAATAAAGGAAGGTATGTGGAGTATTGTAGAGCCAAGTTAGCTTTCTTCTATGAATTTTATAATATTGTACACTAAATTATCTTTGAAGCAACCAAAAAAAAATATATCTACAAGTTAAAAAAATGTCTCTAAATAAACTACTAAAAGGGTCACGTAAAATATAATAAACATTAGCATGTACCTAGATTTACGTTACAAGGAAAATATTTAAGATATTTGCTATTTTGCATCGTTCTGCTTGTCAATTAGGATTAATGTTGTTACATCAGCACATGTTATATGGTAACTAATCTTTAAATAATGATCATAAAACGCATTACATATTATTCCCTCACTTTCGATTGACATTGATGTTATTATAGCCACGCTAGACAGAGCGTCAGGTCTTATTTTAAAACTAGTAATTCGCCCCGGCTACGCATGAGTGCAAATTGCAATGCTATTGTATATATTCTACTATTATATGCTTGTAGTATACGTATGAATTCTTTTTGAACCACTCTATTTATTAAACAAATCACATAGAGTTTCACAGTTTTAAAGATCTATGCATAATTAATTGGAACAGACAGACAGCGGGAAGTGACTTTAATTTTATACTGTGTATGATGGGTTAGACTTATGCTAGTATGAGACTATGTGTTTGTTGGGTGACCTTGTCTATTGTTTTAGACTTTTAGAGGGTGTGGGTTCAGTAGTAACTTCTAATATTACGTCATTGGTATTGTTTTTATTACACGGGGAAAATAATAGTTAAGATTATACATAGCTTAGAGTTTTTTTTTCATTTCCCACGGCTTAGGTAAATATTAATGCCATATCGGATATAAGAACAATTAAAATGTCAAAAAATCAAATATTTTCAATGAATGAATGAAAAATTATTTCATTTGTCGTATAACGTACGTCTTCGTCTAGAAAACTAGTAATTTTTATATGATAGATAAACTTATTGTATGAATATTGCAGTTCTCACTTAATAATTTATAAAAAAAAATATACCGGCCGAATTGATAACCTCCTCGTTTTTTGGAAGTCGGTTAAAAAGCGAAAGTCAAAGTCATTTCGTTTGGTTTGATTGTTTTACTCATTTGAAACATAAAGCTAGTAGGTACACACATATTGTATACTATATTAAAACAAAGAGAAACATAAGCTTTTTTTACCCAGGATATTATTTAAAGCCAGACGAAGCCGGGGTCTTTAAGTAGCCAGCTCACATATTTATTCAGAGTACCTAAATACGAATGAGTACTAATTTACATACTTTAAACAAATCAATATTTACATTTTTCCACACATTAGCGCGGCGAAGGGACAGGGTTTTCATTAACACTGTCTGTTAGCGTGCGCAGACGCAGGTGGTCTTTGTTTAACGAGAGTTTGGGTGTTTTAAAAGGACCTGTTAATGTGTACGACCTTCTTACTTATTGATCAGCTTTATGGTCAATTTAGTATGTGTTTTGTTGCTTGTAAATTACATTGTGATTACATTCTAAATAGTGTGTTTGATTAATGTCGAGTCACATATTATAAATAGGTATGTACCTACTTATTAATATTTTTTGACAAAAGTTTCAAGGTATGCTTCAGATCCAGACTATGCATCTACAATAGACGATCAAACCAAAATATAGATTAGTGAATGACTAGAAATTCACGAATACCGTACCGGCACTATACCTCTAGATTGATAAAGCAAGTACTGTTACCAGTTTGAAATAGCTCATTTTATTATGTAAAAATACTGTAACTATAAATGTATTTGTAGTTAACTTATGATAGAAATGCTAAATCACTTCTATAAAATTGAGATGAAAATTTTATAACTTTTATAAGATTATTAAAAAAAAAACAACTGCAAGATATAGAGGCATTTTCTCTACCAACTTATGATGCATGAACTATTGATAAAGTTGTTTATAACAAAATCCTCATTAAGCACAAATATAATAGAAAATGGATATGGTGTTTATCCAATAGTAACTTTTTACATGGATCGAAAAACATACAAAACGGTATTAATTCATTATTCTAACCAAAGGATAGACAATGCCAATCTCAAACATATTATCATAAGAAATAAGGTTGAAATTACAACGAATAAAAAAGTTAAAATTTTAAAAGACAATGCTTATCAAGAATAGTTTATTTTGAAGATGGAATGAGCTACGCTACATCAACCCACCTTTGAATGCAATTACAAGTAGGAGAGAAAGTTTTTGGATGCGGCATTAATTATTATACTGCTCTTAGTTTTGTCTTTCTTATTTACATTTTTTTATATAAATTGAAAATTAAAATGAACGAATGGTTGAATATATTTAGAATGGCCTCAAATTTTGCGTAAATTAAGGAAGGAAATTTTTCATTTAGTAATTTTATTTCTAGGCAAAAATTAACACTATATATCCTTCTCGTTTTATTTAATTCATCACAAATACATTTTTAATCTTAAAGCACAAAATATATTTGTAACGATAACATAGCTAAGCAATATATGACACAAGCGTGCTAAAAGCTTTTGCATTGTACACATTCCACGTATAGGTACTTATTCCCAAAATAATCATTTCACATTTCCTAAACACATCACACAAATCTCGTATTCTACATGTTACTTTTGGTATATTTATTCCCAAAAGAATCTTTTCACATTTCCTAAACACATCATACAAAGCTCGTATTCTACATGGTGCTCTTGTAAATTCTATATATGTTAACTATATAACCTAAAAATACTCACTAAATAATCCAACCAAAAACTCGGTCCGATTGTAAAACACTTACCTTATCCATTGCCCGCTCCGTTTCGTACATAAACACGATGATTACGCCGTAGCAGAACTAATGCAGCGTCTTATCATAATTTAAATCGACGTTTAGATCAGCTCCGTATGACAAACTTGTGTTTTCGGCACGGTTATTAATTTTTGGAGCAGCTGTTTGGTACAATGTTATGAAGTTTAAAAGTATGTTTTTTATAAAGTTTGGAAAAGAAGTATGGTATGAATTGTGACTCTTGTTTTTGGGAAAGACAAAAAAATAGTAGGTACATCTCATTTAGTTGAACTTTATGTAGAGATATCTCGTTAAACGTTACATTGTAAGAAGTCAGCTAAACGAGCATTTAAGGAGGTGTATAATATAGGTAATATTATATACCTAAGGGGTTAAAGATAGAAAGTTTCAATAGAGTTATCAGATAAAAAGTAAGCAAAATCAATTTTCATCTTAATATACGTATTATAAAGGCGAAAGTTTGTATGGATGTATGGATGTTTGTTACTCTTTCACGTAAAAACTTCTGAATCGATTACAATGAAATTTAGCACACATATAGAGGGTAACTTGGATTAACACATAGGATAGGTTTTATCCCGGAAATCCCACGGGAACAGGAACTATGCGGGTTTTCCTTTGAAAACGCGGGCGAAGCCGCGGGCGGAAATCTAGTTTTTTAATATGTACAATGCGTACTTATTGTGATAAAGTATTCGTGTTTATACGTCTTGTATACTAAAGAGATAGTACGTAAATACTATTTGTTAAGAAGTATTTTCACTAGTAATTTGGTAGCAGCGATAGCACATTCACCCATCATTACTTAAACCGAGAAACAAGCAATTAGCACCCCATAGACATTCCATTAATTACCACAGACATAAGCACCAATCCTCGTTCCCATAAACACAACAATTTGCATAGAATTCAACGATTCAATAACTTGAAATAATCGCACAATTAATTTCACCACTTGCTTGTCTTATCGGAGTCATCTAGGACCATATAGCCCGGGTCATCGACGCATTCAAGTTAAATCTATTGTTCAAACTTCGAGCTAACTACCTATAAAAGTCACGGTTGCTTCCATATTGGCATATTGCAAACCTTACATGGTACGAACCTAATGACCTACGACATTTCAACCAATCGCTCCATCTCGCTCTTATCGCTCAGGTGGGAAAAGAAGGCAAGATCACCATAATACAATATTGGTGTTTTATTCGATTTGTAAGTGGCTAGGATTCAGTATTTTCTGTAGTTTCTCATATTGTTTCTTTAGTAGTGCTTTGTTTTTTTTTGTAATGGATATCGCTATGGGAAGTTTGCTTACGATTTTTGAACGAACGATAAATTGAAGTCTCTGGAATGTTGACAATCTATGAGACATAACATTATTTTATCGGTGCATATTTTTTTTAATTACTTATGCTTTGAAGTCATGCTTTCTAATGCAGTGCATGATAGAAGTAAGTCTCGTTATTTTAGGTAACCAAAGAGCTAAATTTTGTTTCAGATTTTAACGATTTTTTATTTTTTTTTGTTTTTTGGATCATACGGATAAACATTAAGCACATTATTGGTTGACAGATTTTTTTTTCTTCATTTATTTTTAAGTTCTGATATTACGCAGGAATTTGTGGTGTTTTCATGATGCGCTTAGCGTATAACAAGAGCCAATAACATTAGCGTTATCATAAAATTTATAAAACGATAAGCCCATATAATTTACAACACAATTCGTATAATTACAAATTCATGAACAGTTTATCCAACGATTCATCAAGCTAAACGAGGCTTTCACTAAACGAACATGCGTTTTGACAAATAATAGCACAAAAATTACACACCAAAATGTGTCCAATCACCGGTCCAAAGTGGACGTAATCGGTCTAAATATAAGCCCTTTGGACGAAAATTATTGACCCGTTGAAAACCATAATTTGTGTTGTGGTAAATATACATGCTTAGTGAATGCAGCCACGTAATTTTGCTTCATATACCTAGATAATAAGGTACATAATTGGCTACATTCTCAGCTCGACGGTTAAAGGTTATACTCGTAGGTGGTAGGTATGTAGGATTACATTGTTGTCAATCAGCCTATTATAATATGATAATAATCTCAGAGATTTAGCGATAAGAGGAAAGTTTAATTAATATAATCCCTTTATAGTGTTATGTCATATTTATAATCGACAATTATACGCCATTATTTAATTAGTTTATCACTTGATTTTATCTTAGTTTTGGTAATATACATTTTTAGTGTCGCTTATTTATGAAGAGAATTGAAAGTGAGTTCACTGACCTCTAAGTTTCAAAAATAAGCAGAGCATTTTCGTACGTATTTCAATTCTAAAATATGCTAAATATTATTTTATCTTACCTTCTCGTAATGTTTGTGACATCCCGTAAAATTCAGAATTTTTTTAGACTGCCCAAAAACATTACTTGTCGTATATTTGAGATCTCATATGAACCAGGATACATATTAAAGAATAATATTTAATCATTCTTATAAAATAACATATGTCGCGACACTGATATTTCAGTTTTCAAATATTTTAAATACACTAATTGTATTTATTTACTAGTTAGCAGCACTCAATTTGTAAATTTAAACGTTTCTTTGATATATCGCGTTATTTGCGCAAACTGTGTATATTTCTAATTTACATTATGACGTATGAATGTACTAGAGATTAATAACTGTTCAAATTATAAGAAATGGCGCCTGAATATTCAATATGTCTATGTTTAATTTACGTCATAATTTATTCTAATGACTAGCTGACTGTTGTTGTTGTATAGAGCCTTTATTGCCTGGTAGAGATCTCTCTACAATGACGATGCAATAAAGTGAAAATATATATAAATAAATAATTATTTTTTATATTTTACAAATACTAAATGCAACCATACAAAATAAACTGATGACAGTCAAACACATAACTCCCAAACAATTCACACGTATTCATTATTTATTACTACCTACTGTTTTATGATTTGGTAACCGTAAAAGGAGTCTTGTTAGCACTTATGAAGACATTCCTCAGCTCTTAGTCTACTGGAGCCCCTCCCATGGCCATTTTTGGCGGTTTTTTCTGGACTGCTGATTGGCGATACGGTAATTACAATCTAAGTTATTAGCATACCATTTTTGGTTATACATACGAGGCTAAAATTTAGCCTTACATTTTTGGAATTATACCTAAAGAATAAAGATAAAGTGCTAGATACCGTTCACGTTGGTTATATGCAAATGTTATCAATTTTATGATATCGAGATAAAACGTGTTTTTAATTTGTGCTGGTGTTTTTATATGTATTTTTTATAACAAAAGTTTTTTAACAATCTAAACGAGGTTCTTTATTGATAATAAAATGTACAAAATGCTTAAGGTACTGTTATTTTAATTAGTCTATAATAGATTTTTTTGTGATAGGGTAATAATTGGATGCAGCTTTATCTCTACTAGACAACCCAGTATCCTACCTAGTATAGTATCTAGTGTATAATAATAATAAAAATATGTATTATACAATACATTATTATCTTGGTATGTATAATGTATATTCGTTAACAGTAACAATATTTTCAGGGTCCGGGTGGCGGTGCGTGCGGTCCGCGGCGTTAATGATGACAAGGAGCCGCGCGCGGGGGGACGCCATACAGAGCGTGCCACTGTCGCACTCACCACCTAGCCAACATGTTTACGAGGTTAGTTGCTTACTGAATTGGGGAGACTGAGTTTGGTTATGTTATGATAGTTAAATTGCTGTAATAGGGAGAAAGGGAAACAGTAAGATTTGCAATTTAGAGCGTGCCACTGTTGCACTTACCACCTAGCCAACAAGTTTACGAGTTTAGTTACTTACTGAATTGGGGAGACTATTGCAAAATTAATTAACAATATTTTTTTAAATTTTCTTATTCCTTATCAATTTAATGATTATAGACTTATCATTTTTGTAGAGTCCATCTTACCTTACTCTTACCTCTGTAATTAATACTCATGAGCGATGGTTGTCGATAACCTCACTCAGGCAACTCACCAGCTCCATAGCCCTTACTAGAAGGTGAAGTTATAAATGTGCATTTTAATATTCCATTTTATAACGATATTTACAAATACGTTTTATAACGGTACAAATACTAACATTCGTACTTATACCTATTTCAAATTGTACTCGAATGTTAACACGCAAGTGAGTGATGTGAGAGTCTTATATATGCAAATGCAGCTATTTGCCGACCATGGATACGGTAAAAGTTTGTATACCGCACAACACAATATAATTTTTATTTTAAGTTCTATATCTGTTTCAACTACAATACACCACGAACATAATACGTGACATGTACGTGACACTTAACTTACGATACGTCAAATGAGATTTTCGTGATCAAAACCATGGTTTCACCGTTACGAAGTCCCGTGTGCGGTAATTAGCGTATGTGACGATTTTCAAGGATATTATTTTTAGATATCATGATAATTTGAATCGTGCTATTACGATTTTTGAGGCTGTGTCGTCACAGATTAATAATGAGTTATAGAAGTCGTAGGAATTGGTTAATAATGCCTTCATCATGCTTTCATATTTTGCTAATATATGTCCTAATGTCTAACCTCAAACAGTGGTTGCTCAGTGGTGGGGACCTCGGACTTCAAATCGATAAGCCGGGATTCGAGACCAGGCGAGCGTGTAAAATAAATCGATTTTTCAATTTATCTGCGCATGTTTTAACATCACCACTGCTCGAACGGTGAAGGAAAACATCGTGAGGAAATCGGCATGTCGAAGAATTAAAGTACGATGACATATTGTAACATCTACCAACCCGCTATTGGCCAGTATGGTGGATTAATGCCTGTATACCCTCATAGGAGGCTCGTGTCCCAGCAGTGGGAATGAATATGGGCTGATGATGATGATCACGTAAATGTTCTCAAATTTTTCTTTTGCACAAGCTACTGATAGGTATACTATAACGAGATTAGAAATAATATAATGACTTCATTGATGAAAATTAAAATGGACAATTCAATTTATATTTTTAGTCTCTGATATTTATTTTGTTAAAAGAATTCTTTCTAGAGTCCTCTAGGTATCATTTGTTTTTTATAATAACTAAAAATGATCTATAGTTCATGAGTATGATAATGTTTTCGTTTATATTTATAATTTGAAAGATGTAGAGTCGCCTAATTTTCTGCTAATTCATTTATCCATCCATATGTTGCTTAATTTATGGAAATAACTTGGACTAACATAACTATTTATATTATCTGTTAGTTTATTATAACGTTGACAGTAAACATACGTATAATATTTACTTGTAACTGAAATAATTTAAAATATGTTTCTTGTTTCGTATGGTATTGATTCCATATAGAAGATACATTGAATGAAAAGTATGATCCCTAAGGCTCCTATACTTTTAGGCTATAAGCCTATATATAGTATAAGCTTTAAAAGTATAGAAGCTTTACTCAAATTTTCTTACCAAATCACATGAAAAACAGTTACACGAGTAGGTAATAACTACAATTTCGTCGGCCTATGTACATAGTTTCATTATTGCGCTAAATGTGCTAACAGTGACGTTCCGCAGCCGTACTAATATTGATCTGATGACGTAGCAAGTGTTAAATGTATATCAAAATGTGTTGTAACATGCATGTTTGTATTTTATATTGATTGTGTTGACAGGGGTTTATAATTTTCGGCAAATTACATAGTTCTATGTAGCTAGTGGTAAAGAAAAGCTGAATTTTGCCAGATACATTTGATTCATGGGAAACTTAGGCAGTTCTTTAAAACTGTATGATATTATTGAGACGCAAGTTTATCACCACGTGTGTCTGATCGCATAATATCATATCGCATAAGATTGTATTTTAAACCTGTTCATTACGCTTAATGTATTATGTAACTGCAATGTAGAATTTCTCAATTTAAAAAGCATGTGTAGGATGCATCGTTCTTTAATGGATCTACACCACAGGCGTAAACTTATTAATAATATTTTTTTAAACGAATTTTTAATTTTGCCTTCTCAAAAATCGGCAAAAAACTCGACAATTACTTTCAAAAGTTCACCAATTCACAAACTAATTCTCTCGCATTCTAATATGTGTCAAGTAAATCTTGACGAGCTTCAATATTAGTCGGACAGTTTCTACGTTCCTCGCATAACTCATTGTCTTTACCTTTTTTGTTCAAATCGCTCAAAATAACGTAATGCGCATACGACCATTACGTTTAGAAACTGCGACCACTGAAAGCTAAACTTTGAAATACTATACATATAGTAACAAAATTTCCTGTCACTTGCTTAATACTTTATGGGAATTATAATGTGTCTTGAAACTGAATTTAGATATGAGGGTAATATATTTGTAGCTATACATATTATGTGAAAGTAAGGTAGTTTTAACAATCATAGAGATTAAGGAACACACGACTAAAACAATGGGTAAAAGGCATTGTAATAGGGAATTATATTATAGTATATATTATTGTATTCTACACTAGTAGTATAGTATGGTATAGGTGTGTAAATAAATTTATTTTACTTTTCCATAAGCAATTAATGTAGAGCCTTTTTTCATTCCCTCCATGACACACTTCATGACGATATATTTTTACAATAATAATATATATCTTATAGTCTCTAGTGGAAAGCAGTCCTAAGCTGTTTAATGCTAGCTATTTATATTAGGCTGAGGATGACTTGCTCTTACAGTAAGTTGGGTAAAAAGTAAAAAGCACAACTATTTTACCGAAGCATTCCAAAATAATGTTGAACAAAATTCTTTATGCCTATTGGATATCAAAATAAAACACTTTGGTGCATTTTTAGGATTTAGAACATTGGTTTTTTTGTTATATTAAATGAATTTATGTACGGCTACACGCTATTGTATACTTTATCAGTAAAGCTTAAATATAACAGAGATCATCCATCTACATTGCTTAAATTATTCAAGTAAAAAAGTGTAAATTTATTGTACTGAATATTAAACCTATGTGAACCCTCTTTATTATTTTTTTTTTTTTTTTTTTTTTTTGAATTTTAACATACATTAAGCATACAGAAGAAACACCACATAAATCGACACGATTTGATCGTGGTGCACATGCATTCTAGACGCCAAACAAATACTAGACAGATAAATATAAATTTTGCTGCATTACATTTGAAAATTACATTAACATTATGAAATTACATTGAAAAATACATTAAGATGGCAAGTAAATTATACAACAGAAAAAATATGACGTACAATAGGGTACTTGTGGAAAAAATTATTTGCGATCACCTACTGTGCTGGCCGAGTCTTTATAAACGTGATATATAGTATGATTTTAATTGACGGTTAACATTTTTACAGTTTCTTTTATTTTTAATGTTATTATCTAATTTGTTGATTAAACGTGGAATTATTTAAACAGTTATAGTAAAAAATGCTTACGTAAAAATGCTATAATAGGAAGAAAGAACTTATTTCAATCTCGATTGAAAAAACCTTTTATAGAACCAAGGTCAAAACCCCAAAACAAAAATATCTATCTCACGATACACATCCTACTTAAACTAATTCACTTCACAAATTAAATCGAAACATTTCAGTAACTTTCAAAGCATCACTCAAACGTACATTTAACGCACAAATTGACTCTTGCGCATGTTAATGGATAAAACTTATTGATGCATCAATCACTAATCCGTTCTAATTGATTGATACATTTCCTTTCAATGCTTTTTGTTTCGAGATGCTATTAATGAGATGGCAGATAACTGATATAATCGAATTTAATGTTTTGTCGATTTGTTGTGAACCTTTGAAGCCGTTCGCACTTAACTTTGTTATGTCTGTCTTACATGAAGTGTGATGTATCTATAGTACCTTCCTACTTATAATGTGTGTAAAAATCAATTTCTTTTCGTTGGTGCTACTAAATTTGACAACTGATAGTATAAATTGTTAATTAAATAATATTTTACTAGATTTCGACTATACATAAGAGGACAAACTTTCTTCTAATTTTAAAAATACGACGACTGAAAATTACTTGTATATTGTGTCAATAAATGATTCGACTTTGTGTTTATTTTTCCGTAAAGTAAGTTAATTAAAAGGAAGTTTAAGATACTAGCTTATTATCAGGGTTTCTGTTTCCATTAATAAACAAGATTTATTGATCATTTCCAATTCATTACGAACTTTTTATACTTACTGTTTTCTATCTGATAAGCTTTTGAACATATTTCAGATATATTTCAAACTTGAAATATTTAGCTAGTTTAATTAATACCATTTGTATTTATACTATGCTATGAACATGTGATAAAACCAAACACCAAAATATTTTAACTTTATCCACAACCATTAGCCATCAGCTTCTTAAACCTCTTAAATGTTTATTACACTTTAATCTTTCATTTAGAACACAAAACATTTGCGATATAGATTCAAACCTTCGACGATGGTATTAATTATTCATTTCATTGCATATTCCTAACAATATCGTTTACTGTCCACGCTTATTTATAGTTTTAACCTTGTGACATGGAAAATAAGGTGCTAGCCGCTCTCCCACCGTTTCAAATATAATTGTTGGTACATTTATCAACTGCGTATCGATTTATGTATCCGATCGCGTTTTATAACGATTTATAACGATTTTTATTTTCCTGAATTGATAATGCATGTAGTGCAAATAAATTAGCATTAATTTTATATTGTCGTGTAATGTAATATTTATGTGATTGTTGTATGTATTTTCAGGGTATGTATTTTCAGCTGAAATATATTTTTGTTTATAACTATACTATATAATATCATGCTTTGGCCTTAGTGTATCTATACACGCATTATTAATCCTACTAATATAATAAATGCGAAAGTTTGTGAGGATGTGTGTGTGTGTGTGTGTGTGTGTGTGTTTGTTACTCTTTCACGCAAATACTACTTAACCGATTACAATGAAATTTAGCACACATATAGAGAGTAACTTGGATTAACACATAGGGTAGGTTTTATCCCGGAAATCCCACGGGAACGGGAACTATTCGGGTTTTCCTTTGAAAACGCGGGCGAAGCCGCGGGCGGAAATCTAGTATATTAATATATTTCAATAATCGATACATTCTTAAATAAAACTTTAATAAGGTTTATTTTGGTATAAAAATAGTATAACAGCCAAAGGTAAATTGAATGTACGATTAGTTATTAACTACATGAAAAGGTTTTATTTCATACTAGCGGTCCGCCCCGGCTTCGCCCATGATACATATTTCGCAATAAAAGGTAGCCTATGTTCTTTCTCAGGGTCTAAAGATTGTCTGTGCCAAATTTCATCAAAATCGGTTGAGAGGTTTTAGCGGGAAAGCGTAACAGACAGACAGACAGAGTCACTTTCGCATTTATAGTATTAATATTAAATAATAATATAGTAGTTAGGGATTTATAGTAAAAAATATTTTTTATTGAAATTATCAATTAAATTAAACAGCAATTACAATACATGATTAAACGAATCTTATACAGGAAAATTTCGTTACAATACCCCCATATAGCTTTATGTACAGATCGTGTAGGAGAGCTATCTTAAATAATAGTTAGGATGATATCCAAAGAGATAAGACAGCATAAAATAAGTTTATCTACACCTGTAACGCTATAAAACATTGCTGTTAGGTAGGGTTACCATTTGTTAGACTTCAAAGTTTTTTTGGGACACGGTAGAATATAAATTATGTTTTTGAAAAAGGAAATAAAGCCGAAAATAATGCGTATGTATCATTAACGAAAAAAATAGCTGTCTATGATTTAATTGACAAAGGTAAGCAAAATTTAGCTCTATGATTAAGGCCTTTATTAATTGAATCAATTTGTTTTTGTATTTAAAAATTGTATTTAGAAATCGAAAATGCTCTTTGAGAAAAATATATAAAATATCCAATGGAATTATCCCCCTCATAAACAGTTAAATTGCTCCAATAATTACGTACACCAAGAAAATATGTTGTATCTTTCCCAAAAACATCCCAACTCTATTTTTTCGGGACTTTTCACTAACCCCTGGTAACCCTACAACAGAGCTAGTTCTACGATGCATTCCCACGAAGGAATAGTTCATAATAAATACATTGCTCCAATATCCGCGATCACATTAAATCAGCTTTATTCGCGTTGAAGGGATGTGAAAAATGTGTAAGTAGAGGTGTAAATGATACGTTAGAAGATTAATTCCGCTTGCTTATCTTAAAATGTTACGTATTGAGTATTGAATTAACAAATAACTTGTAATAAGTATTCTGTTTTTACAGTTGATCCATAAGCAATTAAATTAACGAATGGTCCCTGTTGGAGTTTAAATGGTTCAACTTTTATTATGCTATTTTAATGGCAAAATTACAAGTAAGACGTAGGCGTTTATTGTAACATAATATCCTAAATAAAAAATAACTTTATTACACCTTTAAATTGTAAATACATTGAACCATTATGAATAATAGACAGAAATCGATAAAACGAGTAATAAAAAACATAGAAGGATATTATCCTTAGGCATTATAATTCAACTTTCATATTCTTTGTATTCCAAGTAATAAATCAGAATTAATGTTGACCTTTATCTCTTATTCCTGTCAAAGAAAAAAACTAGTTATTTTGCGGTTAAAATTAATGCTTAGAAAAGCAAAGCCTGATGCCAATGTCAATCATTTAAAGCGACTTATTCGTGCGTCAGTCTATTCGACTTTGATCTTTAATGTGTTGTAATAAGTTCTCATTTACCTTGAATAGAAGTCATTAGGCCTATATATTATTAATTGCTTTTAAAAACATTATATTGACTTATGTAATTAAAGTAAAAGGAAAAAATAAGTGATGAATTGGCAACGTGCATATATTAAAGCCCTTGACACGTATTTAATATTTATTACAATAATTAGTGGTTGAGATTTCGATCTTATGGTTAAACCATGACTTGATGAAGGCTTTATATGAGGATGTTCTTGAGTGGATTATTTACTTCAACACAGAAGCTAGAAATAACCATTCTTTTAGACTAATCACTTAAGGTAGAGTGACTCTACTTCTTTCGTTTTTATTTAATCGTTTTACTTAGAGATGATTTTTGTTTTAATTATTTTAAAATTTCCTTTATTTTAATGCATAAATAATACGATAATTCGACACAGTAATATGTAATATTACACAGTACTGTACATATACAGTAATATTACACGATACGACTTTTCTAGTTTAGTGTTTAGTGATTGTTTTCATAGTAGTACAATAGTGTAAAAAAGAGTGGTTGTGAAATTGCTATTTATTTAAGAAAAAAAATATCAGATTACGGAAACACATTTTTCACAATAGGATAATTTATCATCACCATTAGCTTTCCATAAAAAAATCTCCTAAAATATATTGAAAGAGAGAACATGGAACATTTTGTAACCGTTAAAAATAACAGGACTATTATCAGCAGAACATATTCACGGCACTGGATGTAAATCTAATTTGGTTACTTTACTACGAGGCTGATTCTAATCTATTATATTATTTTGTATTAACAAACAAATTGTCTAGTTAACAAAAAAAGCTACAATACCGATTACAAAAGGAAGCTTCAATTATACTTTTTATTATCGTAAGTATGTGTATTTATCAGTTGTTTATCCTTATTAAGATCCTGGTTCATTCGAAGGTAATCATACATCAGAAGGTAATCAGACATGAAGTTAATTAATTAGTTGAATCTGAAGTTTTAGAAGAGTTTACTATTTGAAGTATATTAAAGGGATATAAAAACTAAAGAGGAGTAGGTAACTCTAAATTTTACGCTCTATATATTTTACGAGCTATAACGTTATTCGAACAAATTTTAAAATCTATTACCTACAGATTTGTTAGAGTTATATTTGAAAGGTGGATCACAACATATTTAAATCATTTTTTTCATTTATGTTTCAAGTACTCTTTCTTTCTCTTGTCTCAGTTTTTAACAGAACTAACGTTTTACCCCGACTTTCTTCAGGTAAGAATAATAAAGCTACAAAATTATCTACTGGATGTGTTTTTGTATATTAATTTTATTAATCTATATATTTTCATGACACATGCAAGTACGCTATTTAAAAATTGATTTATAAATCCTATATTATGTTTTCAGCTTATAAATGAAAGAATTAAAGTAAGTGCTTTTTGGGACTCTACAATTTAAGGAAAAGTCCTCCGAGATATCTTCGGTAAATAATAAAAATTGAAATCACGACGTTTTGGTCGGAATAATATTTTGAACCTAATACTTATTTACATGCATAACAAATACAAAATCATACGTCACGTGCCACTCATAATTACAATAACTATTTAATGATGCAATGCTCCGTAAAAAGGCTTCCTTCTCATCAATTCAAGGTCACCATGACTAATTGGGGCCAACAAAAAAGCTTACATGAATGATTCATTGATTGTTATCACTTAAGCTCATATTACGTTAGTATTCGATTTAATGCGTATTTGTAGGAAGGGAAAACCTTGTGAATATAATGTATTTACTTAGTACTATGTATTTGTTTTCACGTTTTATTCTTGAGTGGCTGTCCTGTCAATGTTATATGTGACACTAGATTTCCGCCCGCGGCTTCGCCCGCGTTTTCAAAGGAAAACCCGCATAGTTCCCGTTCCCGTGGGATTTCCGGGATAAAACCTATCCTATGTGTTAATCCAAGTTACCCTCTATATGTGTGCTAAATTACATTGTAATCGGTTCAGTAGTTTTTACGTGAAAGAGTAACAAACATCCATACATCCATACAAACTTTCGCCTTTATAATAGTATTAAGATTTGATTGACTTAGACACATGGTCCGTATTATATTTTTTTATTAATATAGAACACAAAATTGTATCTCAAATGATTACATATTTGCACTTTAAGCACATTTAAGAATAAGTTTTGTCAAAAGACATTTTTAATTTTAGATTTAAAATATTCGTGATTATTTTTTTTAATCGACTTTTATTTTCACTATACTCTATTATTTAAAATATACTTAATCAGTTGTAAATTTAAACAGAACAAATAATACTAACACAAAGCGCTCAACAAACGAAACGGCTATACCAAAAGAAACAAGGCAGGATACCAATAAAATTCAATTACAGCGATAACCCGTCTCACAGCGCTATACTTTAAATGTAACAGCAAATCAATGATACATAAATAAAACAATAACATTAAACAAAGGATTTATTTCAATTACAAGAAATGAGCGTGAAAAACAATTATAAAACGATCGGCAATACATATCTGAAGCGGGCACTAAACAACGCCTGGACGGGAGAGCGTTCATTAGCTGACAGCTAATTTTAATCTCCGATTAAATACTAGACTTCTGTCAGTGGTTAATAATGAGGCGGTGGGGATAATAACTTGTTGATGACAGATTTGTAGCACGTATAGACTTAGCCACTCCGCTGATAACTCGAGAAGTATTTTTATAATTACGAGTAATAAGTGATGCTGATGAGGTGGTAACAGCATGAGTGTAAATGACGACTGTTGTTTTCTTTTCTTGGACAAATAAAAAAAACGATAGCACTCCTCTTATAACTATCTCCTCTCTTTCTATTAAACTTCCCCATTTCTAAATTATATCAAAATATTCGTCGTTTGGCGGTTAATGTTGTTTTTCTCTATTCTCTACAATATTTTTAACAATCAAAGTAGGATTTTAGTTTTTCGTTGCATTGAAAAGCTTGATCGTTTGTAATGATGCGATAATTCTTCGAATGCACATTTTTTAGTCTTAAAAACAATACATTAGGTAACTAGCATTTTACGTAATATGATCGACTAATGAGCTAGGTTATTAGTGGTCTATTAACCTTCGTCTGTCAGGTGATGTCGGCTTTTTTGACCTGTGAACCCTCATGACCTTAGCCTGTAAGTACTTCACTCTAATCTTAAGGAGTCAATAAGTCTTGTTATATTAAAAAATTAGGAGAAAATAAAGCAATATATCTTTATAAATATTTTAAAAGTGTTCAAGATACTGTAGAGCTGTAATATTTCCTCCCTTTCGATCCTTGTTTATACAACGATAATCATCTTTTAGAATGGTATCTAATCTACCACCACACCCTGTCCTACAAACAACTATATTCCTTTTCCTAAACTGCATTTGTTTCTTATGTTAAAAATTCAATAATCAAGAGGCTGGCGTAAGGTCGTCGCTCGCTTGCTCACAATGGTCCTCATTAGTACGCTATTTGCGTGCACTAATTATTGCGACACGACCAATGTCAAATGCCCTTTGTCAATATTATCCTGCTTTTTCTGCTTTTTCCTGCGCTTTCTTTGGCGGTGTTTTTAAACTAAGCGGTTAGAACGGTTTTGAAAATTTTAAGTGCTAATTTTATTATATTCATTGAATAGTTTGTTGCATAAAACAGTGTAGTGAAGTTGGATACGTTTAAAGGGATATAAAAACTAAAGAGGAGTAACTCTATATAAGCGCTCTATATATTTTACAAGCTATAACGTAATTCAAACAAATTTGAAAATCTATTACAGATTTGTTAGAATTAAATTTGAAATGTGGATCACAAATATTTAAAACCTTTTTTTTAAGTAATGTAATTATGATATAGGTAGTGATACAGGTAAATTTAACAAACCAGTAGACCATATTTAAATACCACCACCGCACCTTTTGATCGATCACTTTTTTATACTATTTTAAATATTTCCAATCGCTTAATTTCTAAACAATTTTGTTCAATAATATTTTGAAAAGCAAGGAATTATTACGTAAGAAAACGTACATTTACAAGTTTTGCGTGTGATATAAAGAAAATTGTTCGCCTCGGGTTGCACTTAGCGCACTTTCATAACAATTGCAGCCAGACTCATAATCAGCTCTTTATAAAGGCTTGAACCTTATAATATACTGTAAAATGGATAGATGGGATTTTTATTGCGTCTAAACTATCATCATGGCGCTCATTGATTTTTTATGAATATTCCGTGAATAAGTTTCAGTTTAAGTTTATTGAAAATGGTGTTGTTTTGTTGCGATTTATATTTACAAAAAACGTGTTTATCTGAAATAGAATTTTTCATGTAAAATAGTATCATTAGTAGTAGTAAGGTAAATATTTTCAATGTTATGTTTGATAAGATGAGGTAGTAATATGTACCTATATTTTTTATGCAATTATCAAACATCGCAAATAGTTATTTTAATATAAAAATCTTCTATAATTTTTCTCGTATAAATAGTTAAATTATAATATTTTCCCACCCAATTTATTAAACTAAACATAACATAATAGCGAGCAATAGCCCCCATATCAATTTCCATACTATTAAAATTTATAGACCGTTCAAAGATAGAGGAATGGTCCATACGAAGTAATGTGAGGCCGTGTTAGGTTCAAAGATACCCTGTTGCGGTTTATATACACTATCTTGTAGTGTTTGGTGCTTGGGAGGAGCGGAACGGTGTTAGTGTTCAGTTTTATGTAATGGAAAATAGTTTAGTTCAGGCAGGTTGCAGTTTTGGTCATTAGTATAACAGGAAGTTGAATATTTGAAATAAAAAAATGAATTTGCACTTTGAAATGTATTTAGACTTTAGATATGAGTAATATCTAGGTATTTAATTTTGGCATCTGCAACGATTCGTAATAAAATAAAAGATGGCCTGAAACTTTCCCATTGAAAATATTTTGATGAGTATATACATAATAATATAGAGGGAATTTTAAATTATGAAAAATGTAACACATGTATCTACTATTGTTTCAATATAATTACTAGAAACTTAGAAGGGTACCTTTCTACCGAGTCATTGACGTTGCAAAAGAAGTCGTCCAAGAAACGACTTAGTAAATAAAATTAATTAAAACAATTAAAAAAAATCGAGAAGCTCCCTTACTAATAATACAAAATTGTTTCTTTTTTTGATCAATGCATTCGCTTATCAAATGTACACGCTAAACACCCTCACAACTTGGACCAACCACGAGGCGATATTGGAAAATTGTCTAAATTATTGAGTACCCGTACCAACGTGCGGCGTGGGAAAACAGGTGGGGTTTTCACGTGAAATTACATGCTGTGTGTACGAAACACTACTGTACACTCGCTATGATAAATCGATAATCATATCCTGAACGTAATTTCTATGAATGTACAATGTACAGTCGAATGGGCATTTCAGGTGTATGGTTCGCTGCGTTTTTAAAGGTCACGGTTATAAAATATAGGGAAAGGATGGAAAGGAATGTGATAGTGAAATTCAAACTTCTTGCTCTGTATATAATACTATGTACATTGTACGTATTGTTGTTATTGGTGTTTTAATAACAGTAAAGATGTTATAAGATGTACTTGATGATTGTTCCTTTAACTCCTCGAGGAGCATAGGCGCTCAGTAAACTTTTTCCAGTCACGTCGATTTTGGGCTTTTGCTTTGACTTCTTGCCACGACAGGCCGGTTTTATTTAGTTCAGCAACCACGGATCTCCTCCACGATGCAGGGGGACGACCTTTTCTTCTACGACCATTCGGGGGCGTCCAGTCTAAAGCTGTTTTTGCTATATTTTGTTTCGGCCTCCTAAGGCAGTGTCCTATCCACCCCCACTTCCTGGAGCAGATTTGTTGGTCTATAGGTTGCTGATTGGTTATTTTCCAGAGTTCTTCATTGGAAATTGTATAAGATGTACTTACTGTAAGAATATGTTTATAATAGGTATGTATAACGTAAGCTCTAAAATATCGGAAAAATAAATTTATTTTGTAACATAAAAAGAAAATAAAAACTTATACAAACCTAATTAGCGTATTCATATAAGGCAATATGAATTTAATAAGAAAAGTAATATTCAAAATATTTACCAGTACCAGCTCTACATTTATCCCAATTTACTCATTCTTATTGTATGTATCTTTTTGTATACAAGCAATTAACATTTCTGGCGTGAGAATTTCAAGACATACTTTCTTTTTAAATATATAACAATACGACAGATGTTTTCTTACATTCCCCAATTCAGGAAAGTAGCATTTTTATTACCAATTACTTTTAAAGGTAATTTCTGGGCAAAAAGAAAATTGGGCCAAAGGCAGCTGAAACAGTGTTAATTGAAACTACTGGCATAAGTATTATAGTGTTTTAATTGAAGTTGCATTGAGATCCTTGAACAGGATACCTACTTTTTTTCTATTCAAGCAACCATTTTTAAAACTAAACCGTATCCCAGTATTAGTTTAATTTTAATTTTACAACTTAATAAACAATTTATTTTGTAAATATGTATTTCTATATTTTAATAATACCAAATATTAATTCCCTACTAAGGGCAGAGAGCGTTAACTCGCAGCTGTTATAAGCTATGCATAGCAAATGATAATTGACGTTGCCTTCCTATTCGTTATTACAAAACATTAAAAATACATTTAATAGTTGTAAATGGCCTACGCACTATGTTTTTTTTTACGTGATAATAGCTAAAAACAAATAACAATATGATTGGGAAATCGTACTAATATTATAAATGCAAA
This sequence comes from Colias eurytheme, assembly GCA_907164685.1. Classification (NCBI taxonomy): domain Eukaryota; kingdom Metazoa; phylum Arthropoda; class Insecta; order Lepidoptera; family Pieridae; genus Colias; species Colias eurytheme. The sequence continues at coordinate 11,300 of CAJQZN010039558.1, read as the reverse complement.
AGTTTGTGATATGTATGTATGGATGTTTGTAACTATTTCACGCAAATACTACTGAACCGATTATAATGAAATTTGGCACAAAGAGGGTAACTTGGATTCACAGGAACAGGAACTATGCGGGATTTGCTTTGAAAACGCGGGCGAAGACACGGGCGGATAGCTAGTTCTATATAATACGTAAAAATATCCTGCTTTATATATGAACTTTATAATTAAGACTTGAATGAATAAATTAAGATATTATTTTAATTTTAAATCGAGTCTTTGTGATTTGACCTGCAATCTACATACCTGAACAGTTTTAATCTATTTGTTTAGTAAATTATTAATCGCCTCTTTAAAAATTAAATAATCCTTTGTATATAAAGCAGATTTAAAGTATCAAAAATAACTTAATATTTCTATTGCATGTTTTAATAATAGTTCCCGGAATTAAACATTAAATGTTTTTATTAACATTTACGATACTTACTTCGCAGTTCCGACAACAAATCAGAAAAGCCATTAGGCATACAAATGGGAGGTCATGGTTAAGAACTGTAGGCAAAGTGACCACTAATTTTAGGCATTTTATTTCGCCTTCACTTGTGTTACGCAATAAAGTAACTAATGAGTAAATTGCTTGTACGCGTATAATTATTTAAAACCTTAAGACATTCATTAGACAACAATTTGAAAAAAAAAATGTTTACTATGGGAAGTTAAAGGGCTCGGATATTATTAAAAAAGCCAGAGTTCGATAATAAACATATTATATGCATATTATTGTACCGTACGATTTTATGTCAATAAATATACTTTTATTGACTGACCGGTTGGCTTGGTTGGTAGTGACCCTGCCTTCCAAGCCAGAGGTCGTGGGTTCGATTCCCACCCGGGGCAAATATTTTTGTGATGAACATAGATGTTTGCTCTGTGACTGGGTGTTAATTATCTATATAAGTATTTATTTAAAATTATATATGTATGTTTATCAGCCATCTGGTTTCCATAACACAAACGAAAGCTTACTATGGGATCAGATCGTGCCGTGTGTGAAAATTGTCCTGAAATATTTATTATTTATTTATTTATTTATTTATATTTTATTAATACCATCTCAGCTTTAATCGATGACGGTAAATATCGTAAGTAGACCAATATTTCCAAGAACTAAAAAGTTCAACGACATAATATGACATCCACCAATCATACTACTGGGCCAGTGTGTTGGATTATGACCAATCTAGTGCAAACAAAATTGAGCTGATAATGATGTCTTTTGTAATGATAAGTAATAATAATACGATATGAAAAAATGAGGCATTTTTTATTCACTAATATGTTTATTTAAATAGTAACAAAAGTATTAAGTAGGTACCTGTAATAAAACGCAAATTTTATTTCATGATTGTGCACAAAGAAGAAAAACAAAAGTATAATGTTTAACTATTCGACTCTATAATTGTTTCTGAAGCTATAACGGACACAAATACACCATCTAAGAGATTATTATTCGATACAGATTTAAAAATGATCTCATTCCTGCATTTATTTTAACGTTTAAATTGTAAAATTACTCGCAAACGAATAATATAAATATGCAAGTTGACCTTTAAACAATTGCTGTATACAATACTCTATACTTCAATTACTTCAAGGTCAATTGAAGAATTTAGGAAATATAAAAAAACAATTTGGCGTTTTATTGGAATCGTAATTAATATTAATAGATTTGGTATATAATAGTAGCGACAGAAGGTGAGTATACGTATGTTTTAAATATCGCATACAGTTTTTTACAGGAAGGACGATTTTCACCATTTTATCTCTGGGTATATAAAATCTGTTAAGATAGATAGGTACCTATATATTTGTTAATTAAAGATGTGATCTATGAATCACATATTGTCTACATAACCAACATAAGAAATACAGTAATTCTGCTTCTAAAATATGCAATGATAGACGTGGGAGGCCATAATGCTTATGACTATGATGAAGATAAATTAAATAATATCCTCTCTATTAAGTCTATATTCATAAAATTTAAATATAGATATTATATTTTATGCGACATCTCAATCGCAAGATTATTTAATATAAAACCATTATTTTTTACTGTCAAAACTATGAATATTCTCATAGAGCGCAAAATACAAAGCAATCGTAAAGCTATATAAAACCGATGGGTCTCCATTAAAATCAATTTAAATACTTAATAAATCTTCAATAAGTGATAAACCTGTTATAGTATAATTATTCGCACGTCGAATCGGTGAATGTCTTTTGAGAACTGACAAATTGTAGCACATTAAAAAATATGAAGTATTTTAACACTAACGTTTTAAATATAAATATTTTAGCGTTAATGCAAATAAATGTTTGAAGTTATTTATCACATAGATATTTACAATGTTGTTAATTGTTTTGTTTTTCTGTATCTGTAATATTTCGGTATTACTTTTTTGTCTCGATCATATCAAAATATTGTAGCTTGAATAAAAAATTAGCATACATTTAAGATTTATGAAGATAAAAAAGGGAGTTAGCGCAATAGGAAAAATCAAATCTGATTTAAATTATTATAAGGAGAACTGCTATTTTGCTAACTTCATATTTAATATGTATTAAAATCGGTACATTTTTTTTGGTGAGGCTAGGTTCCATTGGTGAAGATTCTAATAAATTGGTTTGATTTTGTCATAAATCTGTAATAGGCTGTGCGAATTGGTTTTTCAATCAATTCAATGCTCACAGTTCAAAAACATAGAAATACAATTTAATATAAAGTAGTTTATTAATATTCAAAACTTGTTTAAATATTTAAAAACGCGATTTATGCGTTTGCTCGCTTTACCTCTAACCTCTAACTGCGAAACGTTGGTAAAAATACATCATGTTTACTAAATGTGATCCATATTGGTTAATTCTAAAATAAAACTAATTTCTTTTCCCCAGGTTCGACCAAGGCAAATCAACGAAAGGCGCGAGCAAACTTCGGCGCGACCTCATCAACGCAGAGATCGCCAACCTTCGGGACCTGTTGCCGCTGCCGCCCTCCACTAGGCAGAGGCTCTCACAGCTACAACTGATGGCACTCGTTTGTGTGTACGTCAGGAAGTCTAATTACTTTCAACAAGGTTAGTCTGGTTCATTTTATTGGTAAAACATGGAAAGATTATTCAGAAAAAAATTATGTACGTATATACAGGGTGTAATCGTTAAGTGTGCACAGGCGATTTTTCCGTAAGTATTACAGATAACAAAAAACTTTAAACTGATATCGAAAGTACTTAACCTAATGAGTAAAATGGCCGTAATAAATTTTTAAAAATAAATCGAGAAATATCAAAAAAATTATCTTTAAACCCTCCCATACATTAAGTATGAAATATGAATATCCCATATACATTTAATATGAAAGATTTTAGCTTTCTTTTTCTTTTTTGGTTTCCTGATTTAATTACTTCGCAAATTTGAAGTGGCATTTTCCACGCTTTTTCCGGACATTTTCACGCATTTTCCGGATATTTCCGGGGATTTTCCGAGCATTTTCCGGGCATTTTCCAGGCATTTTCCACGCTTTTTCCGGACATTTCCACGCATTTCCCGGATATTTTCCAGACATTTCCCTGGCATTTTCCGGTTATTTTCCGGGATTTTCCAGACATTTTCCGGGAATTTCCCAGGCATTTTCCGGGCATTTCCCGGGGATTTTCCGGACGTTTCCCAGATATTTTCCGGACATTTCCCTGGCATTTTCCGGGGATTTTCCATGCATTTCCCGGAAATTTCTCTGGCATTTTCCGGGGATTTTCCAGGCATTTTCCGGATATTTTCCGGACATTTTCACGCATGTTCCGGACATTTTCACGCATTTACCGGATATTTTCCAGGGATTTTCCACGGTTTTTCCGGAAATTTCCACGCATTTTCCGAGCATTTCCCAGGCATTTTCCGGTTATTTTCCGGGAATTTCCCAGGCTTTTTCCGGGGATTTTCCGAGCATTTCCCGGGGATTTTCCAGATGTTTTCCAGACATTTTCCGGACATTTCTCTGGCATTTACCGGGGATTTTCCAGACATTTTCCGGGGATTTACCGAGCATTTCCCGGGGAAATGTCCGGAAAATGCCTGGAAAATTCCCGGAAAATATCCGGAAAATGCGTGATAATGTCCGGAAAAAGCGTGGAAAATGCCACTCCAAATTTGCGAAGTAATTAAATCAGAAATCCAAAAAAGAAAAAGAAAGCTAAAGTCTTTCATATTTAATGTATATGGGATATTCATATTTCATACTTAATGTATGGGAGGGTTTAAAGATAATTTTTTTTATATTTCTCGATTTATTTTTAAAAATTTATTACCGCCATTTTACTCATTAGGTTAAGTACTTTCGATATCAGTTAAAAGTTTTTTGTTATCTGTAATATTTACGGAAAAATCGCCTGTGCACACTTAACGATTACACCCTGTATATATTTTACTATTCTATAACGTTAACATTTCACATTTTAAAAATGACTAATATATTGTATGAATGCTCTACTATTTTTTTTTTGAATGAATGGTAAGGATGACCCCCAATTTTAAGTTATTACTGTCATTATTCTAAGTTTGTATTTTTCTACCTGCAGGTTTAATTAAATGTTTCTCATAATTATATACTAGCCGGTTCTATTCGAATGTTTTTCAATTACTTTATTGAATATATATTGAATATATATTGAATATATTTATTTTTTTAAATACTAGATTTAAATTGTAAGAGTTAGAGAAACATTCATTTCTTAATGCTAATCTGGAAGCTGTGTTTGTACAATAGCTGAAAATTAACTACATAGAGAGTTGATTCTGCCTGTCCGGTTAAATCGTCGTTGGCCTATTTAATCTGTAGTTGATCATATATTTTATGTCATAGTCCGGTTGAATAATGAAATAAATAATAGTCTAAAAGCATAATTAATAGTAAAATAAAAGACTTGAAATTCCTAATTAACCATTTACCTAGTCTTCAATCCGAGATCGGCAAATAAAAGGCAGACCAAAGTTATACCGCATGCATTATACCTTATCTAAAGGATATCTATGTACGGATTTCTTGAAATAAACTCGTATTATAAACACGTAAATAAATGTTCGACGTCTTCTTGTTCTAGGTAATTACATGTCAGTATGTTTAAATACATGTATTCATGTGTTTGTATCGACGAATGACAACTGTTTATATTATTTCCTTGAATACTTATATGAAGTTGCTGTCAATAGATAAAGAGTTTCCTTCTGCGATTTATTAATTTACGTGAGCATTTTATGTGACAAAATTCTACAGCAAATATATTCATTTAAGATATACGTAAAATTATCATACGATGTCCGATACTTATCAACATCATTCAAATTATTGTCAACCTTTCTACCTTTGTTTCATACCAAAGAATATACAACAAACACACTGTCCAATTTATAATATTGGTTTAAATATTTAGTTCAAGCGTAGAGTGAACAGGACCTTCTAGGGAAGCGCGTTCCATCTTAGACCTCATCTCAGCTTAACATCAGGCGAGATTGTGGTCAAGCGCTTCCATATCGACAATAAAAAAAAAGTGTAATATGATTTAAACTCCTAATTCAAGTATACAAAATAATCTTAAATTATTTATTGTAAAGCTTATTTATAACAAACCAAAGCTATTCATCTAATTGAAATAGTGTGTCAAACAGCACATACTAATTAATTCAATCGATAAATCATAATCGCGATACGATATCAGACTTAATTAATATTTTTACGTTCTCTGTATATAATATAATTCAGTTTATAATTTGTTCTCGTTTAATTACGAGCATGTTCTAAACGAAACGTATTAACACATGCATATGTTATGTATCTGACGTGTTGACATTGTTACAGCCTGGTAGAGATTAATTTATTCACGGCTATTCACACTTAGTAGCTGCCAGGTGTAGGTGAAGACCAAATTAGATGCGGTTGAAATAAATATATCATGAGTTATACCGTATACGTTATATCCTTTGTGAACAGAAATAGTACTTATTACTTACCTATCATTAACCCTACGTTAGTAAAAAAAAATCACACAGATAACTCATCCATTAATTTTCTTCTGTCTTGAAATAAAATAACTTTTCTCGTACGATAGTATAGATAATATATGTATTCAGTATTACAACGATAATATTATTCATTTAGAGGTATTATAATAAACTTTAATTTTTATAGATAGCGTACAATTTGCATTTTTATATCCATCACCAGAAAACAGTCACTCAAAACTATTAAACGCCTTAATGAGTTATAAAATAATATCTATCATTTAAACATTGACCCTGAAATTAAGAATAATACATAACGGGCTATCAGCTTCTTCTTTAAAACAATAAATGTTGCAATGTTAATGGTCAATCAATTAATTAATAAATGCACCATCTACATCTTCCCACGAAACCTACGACCTTAACAATAAAGTTCTCACATGGTAACCCACAATATTTTTACGTATCTACAAAAACTTTCAATCGGTAGGTTAGCGAATCACAAGGTCGATAGAAAAGTGATACACGCCAAAACTCAGCCTTGAACAGTAATCGATAATCGTTTTACGTAACCGAATCGATGTTCTCACGACTCGGAATACAGTTATCCGTTTTAAGAGAGATTTTGATAGGAAAATTAGGGAAAATTAGCGAGTTGGGAGCTACCAGTTGATGGTTATTGGGCCTAATGGTGCCCAGGGGAAACCGAGTTGAAATGCCACGCCCCGATCGCACGCTACTCACCTCTGGGGGTTCACATGGAAATTTGCATTTTTTGTATTCGGTATTTGTGTTATGTCGTGTCCCTTTTAATGTTACGTCAGACTGAATAATACAAAAAGAACAGGACACTTTGTAGTACCGTACATTATTTATAATAGATGCGAATCGTAGATAATATTCATTCGATGGTAATTAACCATTATACTTCCAGACTATTAATTATTGTATGAGTGATTAATGTCTAAAACAATACGAATATAGCGTATTATATAGTACCTAATTAATAACACTAATAACATAAGGCGGCAATTATATTGGACAGTGCTAAGTACGCAACATTTCAAGCCTAGTATCTAATGAGTAATGGCTGCACTTGAGACATTTAATAGATACTTAAAAGGTATGCAAAGAAGATGTTTTATTTTAGCATTTATGTCGTTTAAATGTGGAAGTGTAAATGAAGTAATGAATGCATGTTTTGAATCTGTTGCATTATTAATAACTTGTTTATTATGCTTTTTTATCTTATTATATTCTTAAAAAGAGTAAAATTAGCGCTACTATGTCAAGTGGTAAATGGTAAAGGTTACATTTTTATTTAAATTGAGCAGCGTGAAATTAATGCATGCAAAGTTTTTACAATGCATTGTTTGTATGATTAGTTAAATAAATACTTCGTCGATGTAATCATCAGTATATATTTAACTGGCTGTACAACCTATGATTTCCTTATACCCACCAATTATATTTGGTCTTTCATTAATAATTACACATCCTTATAGCCAAAGAAGTATAAATAAAATTAATATTATATATAGGTAAATAAAATGAGCTCTGTGTGCAATTTTTATTTACATTTTTATTTTATTCTTTTTGTTTATTATCTTTATTGCATACAAATTTTACATAAAAGCAGGAGATTTGATGCAAAAGGCTTATTGCGTACATGAAATTTCTTCCAATCAACCAGTGCAATGAATACAATGATGAAAATATTTGTTAAGATTACTTTTTTCTCAGATAGTAGGTGGGTAGGTACTACTTGATTTTATACATAACCTATAACCCCCAATCTCCCCTGCAAAAAAGCTAAACATTAGAATATTTCTAACTGCAAAGCTACACGATGTAAACCCTCAGGCTCGATAAACGGAAGGTTATCGTGGGAACGGTGTTTTGCATTTACGATTCAACTGCCTGTTTACTTAGACGGAGTCCAATCGAACCTTTTTACGGAAGCTATTTTTATATGGCATTTATTTGTGATAGTGATTTTATTTTAGTTTTGTTTTTGTTGTTTATAAGAATGATGTTTTGGAGGTTTTTAAATGTAGTAGTTATATTATAATTACCTATAGGCCATAACCAATGTATCTACAAGCAACCAAGTACCTACGCATTCCTCACCTTTAATCACAGTTTCTTCATCCAGAAATAAACAAAGAACAGCAATTACACCGATGCGTAACACCGTTCCCAGTTCCCAGTCATATCGTTCTAAATGCTAAAACTACTTGAACCGGTTAACGAATTATCGATCACGCATCGGAATATTTTCTCAACAATTTTTGCATACCACCCTGGGAACTATATAGCTTTCGGTCTAATTGCCGCGAATACTGGATCCGTAATATGCATTTTGTATTGGATGCTTCTTTCACCGCAATCTTAATGATACTTCAATTACGTTGGCATTACGATTTTGCTTTCTTTGTATGGTATTTATTATCTTCGCGTGTTCGTTTGTTATTGAAAATAGCGTATGAGGATAGGTAATACTTTATTTTAATATTGGTATCACAAATAAAATTCGTACTAAAAAGTATGTTATTTTCCGTACTTATTAAGATTTTCCGTTTCCAATTTATCTTATGGTATAATAATAATCAATCAAATAGGTATGTGAACAAAACATAAAATTTTTCATAAAAAAATACCCATATCCAGCTAGCCCTTATGTTTTAAGGGGTAAATAAAAGCTACATTTTACTATTATGTATCAATTATTAATTAATGTTAGTAAAATTCGAAAATATCAGGCTGTGGCATCGATAAATAGTATAAGTTCTAAACCGCCTAAAAGTCAACTTCCCAGAAACCCGTCAATTTGTTCCAAAGATACAAGCTCCAACTAATCGTCCACATTTAGCCTATCGAGTACTTAACACACAGTTAAATAAAAACAGTTCGTATCTAAAATATGTACGTTTTCAAATCGCTATTTAGCGGGGCTCATTGATCAGTCCACGCGAAGGATGGCCGAGATATAGCGTAAGTGATCGCCCCTGAATAATGGTATGCTTTATATTTCACTTGAGAATATAGTTAACAATTTAAATTAAACTAATAAAGGTTTGTATTGACACAAAATTTAGCCAATCCTAAGTTATTAACGGGAATAAAGGCATAATTTTACGAAATGCCGTAAACGATGTAAGCAAACAAAATCCATAATATTGTTTTTATTTGTTTTGTATTGATAATATTATTTCCATTCTTTATCAGTATTTATATTATATTTTCAAAGTATTAATATTGGCGGAACTTCGATTTTTCTAATCTAAAAATTGGCAGCGAAATATAGGTCAAAATTTGTATAAAAAGTGCACTTTAACGAAGTTGCAAGCAAAAAGCCTTAAGTAAGTATATTGCTGATCACAGTAATATTTTTAAAACTTACTTACCTAGTAATAATCATAACTTCGAAACGAAATCCATGTATTCAAATAAAATATTTAACATAAGTACAGCATAGTTATTTACCACGTAATAAGCCTATTAGAGCCACTGAGAAATCGATATTTGTTACAAGACGGTATTTAAATTGCATGTAAATCATAGCTTCGTTTGATTTTATAATTCTACAGTTATTAAAGATAATTACAATTGACGATTACTAACTTGTGTTCACACCTCGTTTTCTCACAAAATAAGGTGGAAAATAAAAATACCGTAACTACAGATAAAATAACTTTATATTTATGCGCACAAAAACTTATTCTATCAATTAATTTTAAATCGATAGAGCAACTTTGATAGTTCGTTTATCAATATAGAGGTAATTGTCACATTTATACAACTTTATTTATTGAGTATGAACTTATAATTAGTTTATTTCTGTTATTTCTTTTTAAAAATACATTAAACTATGTAGTAATAATTTTTACCAAGTATTTAAGTTAAATAATATTTCGCGTAAATAAACTAAGTCCAAATTAATTCTTTCACCAAAAATATGGCATAATAATCAATATGCCGAATATGCAAATGACACAGAGCGTTCAACATAATGGAATCTATAAATTAACAACATTGGGGGACCATTTTCATAATTATTTACGTTTTCTCTTATTGTATTTAATTCCATTATTAAATTTTTAATACACATGCACTATCGTTAAAAAAAAATAATCTCTTCCTAAATCATAGAATAAACACAATCATTTTGCACGCACATCAATTATCCTGTAAAATAAACATTTCCAAGCTGAATGTATTTAAATAAAAAATGTATTTAGGGTAGGTCATAAACAACAAGCTAACATATATAAATACGGTGCACGTGTGTTTTAATCCAATTAGCTAACGCAGCGCGTTGTCACATTAGCATAAATTTGAATTTTAAAACCAGTAGAAAATTACTTACTCACTTGTTACTGAGCCAACGACAGGTGTAGATGCTACAGACCTTGTAAATTATGGATTACATGTTTCGATCTAATACGTTTAGCTTCCTGGACCTTTATTTGCGAACGTTTTTCTGCAGGGTTTTTTTCTAATATCTGCAGAATGGAGTCTATATATTTTGTATAAAATTTGTGTGAGGATATCCATATAAATCTGCAAATTGAGTGTACATATAAAAATTAAAAATGTAACGAATGCAATAAAGGTTATGTCATGAAATATTAAAAGTCTAATTTACGATAGCGAAGCTTGCAATAAAATATATTAAGCATGAATTAAAGTAGGTACTTACTTTTATTATGAATAGAAAAAACACTTGGGTAACTTTTAAAAGCGCAATTAAAATTCATTATTCTAAAACACACTCAAGGTGTTAATTATGAAATGTGTCCAAGCTTCTAAGTTTATTTTTATCTCTTAAAACTCAGTAGGTATCATACAATCTCTAGCTCAGTACAACTTATTAGGTCACATACAGTTTTGTGGGTCAAGGCCCGCGTGGCTGGCCCTACACGTCTAACCTGACACTATAAGCTAGAATATCAACATTACAATGTATTTTAATAAACACAATACGAATATTTCTCAAAATCAACTGGTTTCGCAACCTTGAATTTGTGATTCTCTCCGCTTAACTTTTAAGCGGTAATAGTAAAATTATCGTGTTTTTTACAAGTTAAATATGACACGGATTTGTATGACCTCATCGTGATAACTGGCAGACATATTTTTATGCAAATCCACCCGTTACTTGCATAAGCAAAAGAAACATTAGTTTAATTTTGTATTGTAGAGTCATTTCACACTGAAATGAAGAGCAACTTAAACAGCTTTTATAAAATCAAAATACA